>JAVYIG010013724.1:0-45498 GCA_035222895.1 Strongylocentrotus droebachiensis
AAATACTGTGAAAACACAATTGAATATCACGGCCCGGTACGGTTTGTTACCCCAAAGCCATTACGCATTGGAAAAATTGTTCGAATTGGCACTCAAGAAACTGCAATACAGTACTACATGTATATACAGTAAGGCCATGAATAACCAGTTCGTGCTGTTTTTTTTTAATAAATCATGTGAATCAAAATCAAATATCCTACTGTGAAAACACAATTAAATCTCACAGCACGGTTTGTTACCCCCAAACCATTACGCATTGAAAAAAAATGGTTCGAATTGGTACTAAAAAAAACTGCAACACAGTACTAAGGCCATGAATAACCAGTTCAAGCTGTTTTCATTAAATCATGTGAATGAAAAACAAATATCCTACTGTGAAGATACCATTCAATCTTAGAGCAGCAAATACGAATCTTTTCTTGCTTTGAGATTCTGACTGAATAGGGTGCAACATTGAACCCCAAGGGGTGTAGCTATGCACCCTTTATTGCGCATTATTGCAACTAAAAAACTTGCTTTTCGCACCCTGGGGGATGTTGCTATAATACCTAATTGGGTAAACTTTTAAACCTTTAGTATGTATCTCGCTGCCGAGATATTCTGGATACCTTTAGGCCACAATATATTGTTTAATAAAATGATGAGTCAATTGAAAGACAACCGTTAACCGAAACATGTATCACCTTTCAAAAGTAGAGATATATTTGCGAGATTCTTATCATTATTATTATTTCCATTCTTCTATTCTAAACAATATTGTCATTATAAATACTATCATCATCATCACCATCATCATCCTCCTCCTCCTCCTCTTAATCATCATCATCATCATCATCATCATCATCATCATTATCATCAGCATCATCATCATCATCATCTTCATCATCATCAACTTCATCATCATCGTCACCATCATCATCATTCATTCATTTTTTTACAATAAAAAAAAACCCACTAGAGATGACATACAGAATATTGTAAATATTTTATCATTTCTGGCTACCGCAAGTATGGTGTCGTGTGCGTATGAAATCATGACTACGGAATAAGAACATTGCACGTACTTGAAGCTTCATAAATATTGCATGAAAGAATAAATTCAATCAAACCTAATTGATTTCAGACATCATCGAAAATGACTGTAAAGCATTTATGAATGATTGATGAACAACCGGGACTTTTGCTAATGGCTCAAAACAAATACGATCATCAATTGACAGTGACACAATCGCTGTTTTATGAATATGAAATCAATGTAATATTATTCCTGTTAGTAGGAGCGATCCTATCGGGCTCGAGCCACCATCTAAAATAAATATATTGCTAAAGAAGAGAGAGTGAGACAGAGAGACAGAGAATGAGAGAGAGAGAGAGGAGAGCTGGGGTAAAGGGGGTAAAGGCGTGTCCTTTAAATCCCCCTCCTTAATCAATTCCTTTGCTACCGGTGCTCCCAGAATGTCCGTACCCACTCTACGCCATCGTATCGCTAAAAGAGGAGTTGGGGTGGGGAGGAGAGGGGTAGGTGGGGAGGGGAGGGGGAGGGGGGTTAAAGGAATGTCATACCTGTTGCAACTGTTGTCGATAAACTTAAACAAAACAAAACCTTAATTCCTTACTATTTTCGATTTATTACCAAATATGAGGACTTAATATCTTTCGTCTGTTAGTTTGTTTGCTGGTTTTGCTGGGAATTGTTTTCAAAATAATCAGAGAATATCTTGCAAAGTGAATGAATCCTCTCAATAAACTTATACAGTGGAATACAACAATTGAGTGTGTCTTGGCTAATTGTTGTCGGTAACAAAAAATGAACCGACAGCCCCCCCCCCCCTTCTTTACATTTCTTTTGACGCCCCTGTACTCGTACGAAACGACTCCTCCACTTCACTCTGGCATGAATAAAATTAGTGAGGGTTCGTGTATAGGCCTCCGAGGCTTACAGTCACAGCAGTGATTGAATGCGTTGCTTGTCGATGACTTTGCCTTCATAGTTTATGCAGATGAAATGGCGCTTGTGAATTACACTATCGTGTCGAAACAGCAGACGATTTCGTTTTATCATAATCACGCCCTATATCCTCGCCATGTTTACTCGTTTTGTTTGATTCATTTCCCATTATAAATATGAATTTATTTATGTTTATAATATGTAATCGGTAGTAGGTATGGTACCATATATGCTATACAGTCGATTTATACATTAAATTAGAATAATAGAATTTAATAAGTATAGGACGTTTATTAACATAAACTTACCTAGAGGAAATATGTGTATTTGTGGAGGGGGGGTGTAGCCAACGCTTCCTTTGGCCTGTTAG
Organism: Strongylocentrotus droebachiensis; assembly: GCA_035222895.1. Taxonomy (NCBI): domain Eukaryota; kingdom Metazoa; phylum Echinodermata; class Echinoidea; order Camarodonta; family Strongylocentrotidae; genus Strongylocentrotus; species Strongylocentrotus droebachiensis. Next base: position 2,319 of record JAVYIG010013724.1, read on the forward strand.
ACTCCCCTCTTTCTGACTTTTCCAACGCCCATTTATACGCAAGCTCCACATTGTAAAGGTCTTTAGTCGCCCTGTAGCTGTTGTCAAATTTCAAGAAAATTAGCACAATACCAGGATGGCAAACTGCGGGGGTGGGGCAGCGTTTGCTTGGCTGAGTGTAATGGTGTTGGGGTGTTCTGTGAGTCTTATCAGAAATTTTATTTTTGTTTTGATTCTGAAGTAAAAATCTACTCCCCAAAGAAATGGAGACCTTCACTTGTTTCTTTGAGAATTGTTGAGGCATTTCTTCGCACTCTAAGTGAAAAGTATCTCCTGTAGCTCTCCCAGGTACGTGTAGCGTTATGGCATTATGATTGAGAACGTAAACAACCCTCCATTACCCATTAAAGTATTAAAATACTTGGGCAGACCAGGGTTCTCATATCCGGCACTTTACCTTTCATTAAACGATGTAAAATTAAACCCTTATCACCACTTAATCCCGTACTCGCATTATGACAATATAGTTTCCAGTAATTGCATCCCATTTTCGGCTTATTTTACCAAACTACCAAGGCATCGTGATGTTTGATTGATTATCAGCTGTTGCCTTGACATTTTATTAACACCCTCGGGCATGTTTCAAGAGCCGTATTTGTTACGATTTGTTGCATGTAACAAGTTATAGTTCACGGCTACTAAACTGCATCAAAAAACGTAGGCAAAACAATGGCTTATGTCAATCTGGATATGATGAGAGTAGGTCCTTTGGGCTGAAAAATGTTACGTCAAAGAAATAAACAAAAACAAAAAATTACAGAAGTAACTTGTTAGAAATTCAACTTGCCTTTAGGCAATCGACACGGACACGCATAGATGGGACCCGGGATTATCAACTTGAGGTCATTTTTCTTTGGAGCTCCCCGCCCATTTGCTCTGTACTAAAAAAAAACTGTTATTTTCCCCCATTCAAATGTTCAATCATACATGTACATGCACCTTAATAATAATTATTGATAATATCTTTCTGTATATATAGGCTATCCCCTTCATGGAAAAAATATATTCCGCCATTAATAACGAAGAACATGAAAGTTTATGAAATTGTATGTACAGAACAAATTGGAGAAGAGCTCTTAAGATACATCGCAGTGCTGCCAAGTTGTGTTTAATTAATTGCAACTTCAAAAATGTTCAATCGGAATTTGTTCAAACTTTCGATGACCTGTTCCTTTCATTTGTCTGTTTATATTAAAACCTACTTAATATCAAGGTGGACTTTCCTTTCAAGAACTACTTGTGAACCGATTAGAAGTAGACAAAATAGGAATGAGAGCAGAGAGATATATCTTTTATCCGGTTGACTAGATATATAGTTATCATCCGGTTTTAATCGTCCTTTTCAAGACATCACCCAAAAGAATACCCCCATTCCTACTTGATCTACTTCTCTCTGAACAGCGTGAAATGTTGGTAGATCCAAGCTGGCTGCTTGAACAGTTACGATCGATCGTAGAATCCAGATGTTCCTAGTAGGAGTACCCTTAAAGATGAAGTTGAGTTCTGGTCATGCGATTGCATTGTGAAAGAAACGGTGTGGAATCGACCAGAAAAGGTTGATCATCTAGCATATAAGTATTGGTGTGTACTGCAAGGTTCTGGAATCATCAAAATGATAAGAATTTGGCCAAGTCTTGGTAAAGTTACAAACACTGTACACAGAAAGATGTACATGGGACTACACGAACACGTGGCGTAAAAATCCTACCCTGGATTTGTACGATGTTACATGCCATATTTAGAATATGAAGGCATTTGAAGAGCCATGCTTTTCAGGGAACGTGTCTTATCTGATGTTCTTCCACACTTGCATAATAAGAATGATAACGCTCACAAATTATTTGTCACCTCTTCCCAGAACTCAACTTTCCCTTTAAGTGCATCCAGGGCTTTACAGATGCAAACATTATTCTGCAATATAGCGCAGAGAATGAGCAGCATACAAATTGCATTGCCCTGTCAAAAAATTGAAAACCAATCCATTTAGAGCGTGACTCTCGACATTGTCGTTCACAAGATGACGAACGACCTAATAATATTCAGGGGTCTCTGTAAAATAATTTAGATGTTATCAAGGGCGTCAACGGACTATTTCGAATGAGGGAGTATATAGGGCGCGGAGGGTTGATCAAATATTCAATTTTGCCGACCAGAGTCGAAACTCGAAAGTGATCGAAAGATGACATTTGCTATAGATGTACCTAAAATCAAGAAGCAAAAAACAAGAAGGACGGCAATCTCTAAAAACTTTAAATTCGCAGACATTTCTTTTAATAGGGGGGGTCACAGCCAAATACCCCCCCCCCCCCTACCCTTGCAGCAACGCTCCTAAATATCATGATAGATTTGTGGTCCTCGGTATCTATAACGACAGCATCCAAATGCACACACACGTAGACGTCAGTGTTACGCAAAACCTGGAAAAGAAGCTCTCGAATCTGTCTGGTTATCCGATTTCGCCTCCCCCTCCCCCTCCACTTGAACATGATATTTTTAGCAAACATTTTCACCGACATCGTCTGATGGGGTAATGGTTCAATAACCGAACGCATGATGACTTCTTAAATTCAACACTTTACAAAACCGTATCAGATCTAGGAGTCCAACTCCAAGACATCTATTGTATTTGGCATGAGATTGAACATGTGTTTGCAATTGTGTTACCGTGTTCATCAAAACCAAGTAGATATGTGCAGACAAATGAAAGAAAGACCCTTTCTTTTCTATTGTGCGAAGCGAAAAACGAGGAAAATTTTGAATGGATGACGTAAAACAAATAACGAGGAAAATGGAATAATGAATTAAAACCCGAAATGCCAATAGAAGGCGAATCTAAAAGAGGAACCTTCGACAGCATGATTCATAAATTCACATTTGGTAAAGTACGATAAGATTTCGTGTCAAGAACGTAGCATAGCGTAATATAATAGAAACAATCATCATTAAATACACAATGTTCAGTAACCTTTGATCTAAAAATATTCAATGAGTATAAGGAACGTGATTGCATGACCCAAAAATCAAATGACATTTCCCATCCATAATCATATAAATTTTTTTGATGTAATGAATTCAGACACTTGACTTCCGCACGTTTAACAAAGTATACCCTGTGTAGTATAATGGTATTTCAAATGCCTCTCCCTATCATTTATTTTGACCTTCAATCAAACGCAGTCGTTCATTACTGATATCAAATTTTCTAATTACAGTATGATGACTATACTGCATTAATTAAACGTCCGCGACTGTTCAAACAGTATTCAAATTGTACTTTGTATATTTTTGGTCCAGTTACATATTTGTCCATGTCTCGTTTTACTCGTTACATGCTATATTTGTATCGTGCATCGGCCTTCTAGTACAGCATTGTATGCAACAACTGCAAAGGTCACATATGGCAAATAAAACGAATATAAATGAATAAAAGAAAATATTTGTGCCCGTTTTAAAAGCCTTCTCAGAAACTGGCGAGCGAAGGCAAATCCCTAAAGGGAGAAGGGATATGCAAAATTACATAAAAAATCCTTACAGCCTGCAAGCATGACAACAACAATTCAACTCGTCCTCATTTTGTATTACACTGTAAGACACAATCACAGTTGTTTCAAAGAAAAGTGTGCCTTACTACCTTGTCATCATAGATTTTGACTAAAATTGGGGCTTCCTTTGTGCCGCGCTACTGATATGAATTAAATTATAGTATTTTACTATTTATATGCCAAACAATGTTTCTCTGCCCCAATATATATCTTTCTTGATAGTGTACAAAAGGCTTCAAAGATTATTAAATTGTTTCCAGTCAAGGCGCTTAAAGGTACTATGTCCCTTTTGCAGCCAACCACAAATGCTGTAGAATTTTGCAGGAATTATGAATATGTCATGTATGTCCTATCTGTGAAATTTAAACGTTAGCAGTGTCCTCATATTCTAATTATGCAAGGAAACCCGTTTACTTGCTAGACTTCACTGTCAGACACTATTGAGTGACTGACTGGCTTTTTTCTTCTTTGGTAATAACATACATGAAAAGAGTTGTAAAGGGTACATGAGCATTTGTCTACATCAATAACCCACTTCTTGTGATGGCCAACATTAAACTGATTGAATCTTTGTGCAGCATAAAACGTATGACCATTCGGTACAATTGTCTGAAAAATCAAGACTATTACTTTTGGGCTCTATAGCCCTAAAGTCGATTTGACAACTAATAGTCGTTATTTTCCCACTTGAAGACGTTTTCAAGCCCCACCTTTTTTAGGGAAGTTCTAAATTAGTATTATCTTTCAAATGCAGTTGGAATTTAACTTTTTCATTTGTTTGGCCTGCAAATGGGACATAGTCCCTTTAAAGGGTTTTCATAAAGCTATTCAATACCGGAAACGGGCAATTTTGCAAAGCTATTTTGTTGCCCAAAGCAAACCTTCCGTCAATGACTGTTTGCCTAGTAACATACTTTGTGCCGATGTGAATTCCTGGCAAACGAGCAACCGTGTTGATTTGCACCTATGGCAATTAAAAGGTAACCCATTAAATGGTACAAAAAACACACTTCAACTTGGAATAAATTTTGCTTAAAATTAATTGGCAATTTCATGTCGCCTGTAGTCATAAATTGTCTGCCTGCATAGGAAGGAATACTCGTTGGAAATGTGTAACAGTGACATGATGGAGACGATGAACGTTAAAGGTAAAGACCAGTAATGGTCATGCGATTGCATTGTGAAAGAAACGTTGTGGAATCGATCAGAAAAGGTTGATCATCTAGCATCTAGCATCTGCAAGGTTCTGGAATCATCAAAATGATAAGAAATTTGGCCCATTCTTCGTAAAGTTACAAGCACTATACACAGAAAGATGTATATGGGACTACCCTATATCTCTCACACGACCATGAGAGAAACAAATTTACCAAATATATGAATTATTAGGCGGTTTCCCGGCAAATTTTTTATCATCATGTATTAGTCAAAACATATTCTTTCACATGATTGGTAATGAGAGCTTCCATTTCATTTTTTGAAATTGGGGCGTTTCCAATACTGGTCTTTACCTTTAAAGGTAATACAAAGTTTTGGGAATTTTTTGAAAATTGGGTGGATCGTGATTCTTTACAATTTTGATATATTAGGATGCCCGTGTGGATGTATTATAAGTAAATTTTGATAAATTTCAGATAGCGCCTAGGGCCGTATAATGGTAGCTCCGACCATGAAAATCTCAGAATATGTAGTTGTTATATATTAAATTTCCAAACGATAATAGCTAAAGGTCGATTTGAGTCAAGAAACATTGTTTTATAGCTTAATTAATATCTTGACCTTGAGAGGGAGCTACATGTATACAACATAAAGAGTTTATTATTTACAATTTCATAACAGTAGACTCGATTTCAACCGCGACAACGATCACTGAATATTGTAGGATCGCATATGCTTCTAATATGTTCATTTGAACCAAATTCATGACCCCATACCAAAACTTTGTATTACCTTTAATAGTTTGATCTAGAGGGAACCGGAAAGCTGTAGCCATTCACACTATAGGGTTAACTATTCTTCCAAGATTTAGCCTAACAATCCCCCCCCCCCCCCCTATCCCCCGCCGAAAATACTATCGCAGATTCCATTCGGATATAACATGGAGCTATACGAGAGAGCAAACCATGTTGTGCACTATAGTTGGATGTGACATCACCCATCACACCTTTTAATTAATCTTTCATGTTTCAATAAAATACATGATTCATATTCATATCTTATTATTTTATGAATATGAGTGATCCTATTAACACTCTTCTCGAATTGTGCTCACAACAGCTGGTAGTTAACAATCTTAACAATTTTGAATCAGATTGTTGTTCAGACTGTTTGTAACACGATTATCTTGTGTTTGCGCTTCCTTGAGATAAGCAGACGATCATGTTTGCATTTTAGTATTGATCCTTAGTTTACATGCGACGTTTACTCTATCCAGGGAGTTCAACTTCCCTGCTCTATCATACCATTCGATACCAAGGTGGTCGATATTTACTCTGAAGGGACTCACCATTGTAAACATACGCTATTCAACTAAAGACAGGCATAATTATAATAGAAGGCGTGTAATAACAGTCACGACAGTCAATGGCCTTGCCTTCTGCATTCCAAAGGGCGAAAATGAGACGTTCATGGACGAGGATATGTGGGTAGAAACAATACTGTACAAAAACAAGTCTCATACATACCTTGCAACAGTGTAGCTGTAGTTTCACAATGGTTTCACGCGAATAAGGAAGCATTCAGTGTTCCTAGTTGCTGCATATATACCCCTCGGGCCAGGCCTGGGGAGAAACACCCACTCACGCCGCTGTTCAAGATCCTTGGTGCGTGCAACAGGCAAGATAGCTGCTACCTTCGATATTTCGTCCCTAGTAAAGAAAGAGGGGCAGAAAAGCGATCCGTAGCCAAAGAATCAGAATTGAGTCACACTATCCGTACCGTAAAATGCCATTAGATGAATAACAAGCTTTACAATCTTGCCAAATGCGGTATTGAAATTGCTCGCTTCACTCACTTCGATACGGGAAGTATATGAAATGTCAACACAAAAGTGCGCACAGCATGGTACCCATCAATATCTTCTCAGGATCGTATTGAAAGATAACTTATTTCTGCGATCGCGATGCGTCGACGGGCGAAAGAAATACGGACGAGAGAATAAAAAAGCGGGCGCCGAAGTCGACACGCGAACTTTTTATAACAAGTCAGCTTTATTGACATTACATGTAAGATATCCCCCACTTTTAATCTGTTTAATCATCTGCAAGAACAGTATGTTTATTATCGCGTGTTTTTTTTTTCTTTTCGGCCCTGGATTTCATCGATTTCGCAATTTATTTCAAGTTCAAGTTCAAGTTCAAGTTTATTTGTCTTTCTTCCAACATAAATGTAATACAATTTAACAAATGTATAACATGCAAAGTATATAAAAGGAACACTTATAAAAATCAAGTTCACACAATGCATTTACATGAGAAAATAAAAGAAGAAAAGACGAGGAGACCTAATTAAAGCTTAGCTTGTAGAGGTCAGGTCCCTCAAAAACAATAACATAAACAACAAGAACAGCCTGGTTATATAATTGATTAATACAAGAAATGTTCGTCAAAGGCGCTAAAGTACTAAAACAAATAACTATAAACAATAACCATATGATTATACACATGGTTTAACTGAGTTAATAAAAAAGGGTGGGGAGAAGAGACTATGTACAAAAGGGGGAGATAAGAGTGATAATAATGTGGGATATAGAAATGAAGAGAGGGGGCGGGAGTGGGAAAGAGAGGGAGAGCTCGAGTGGGGGGAGAAAAAAAAATATATACTTTCACTGTAAACTGAAAGCTAGCTACAGGCGAGAAAGGAAAGAAAAAGGAAAAAGTAAGTCAGCAGTTGCTATACAGTAGTAAATTGGGGAATGGATTAAGTTCAAATATAAATCACGACATTACAGATTAAGAAACAACTAAGTAATTATTCAATAAGTACAATTTCAGTTTACGTTTGAAGACAGATATACTGACAGAATGGCTAATGCTTGAGTCAAGAGTGTTCCAAAACCTTGGTCCAGTGCAAACTAAAGTGTTGAGAGTAAACTTTGTCCTTGCATGGGGTAAGTGGAATGCAGAAGCACCTCTTGTGGCATAATTGTGAATTTGATTGTTTCTCTTGAAAATCTTGGCTAATGCCAGTGGCAGTACACCTGAGTTGAGATCATACATTAAGGAACCCAATTGCATATAATAAATATCTTCTACCTTTAAAATCCTATGATGATAAAAAAGAGGATTTGTATGAGCACGAAAGTCAGCATTACAGATTGTTCTTATTACCCTCTTTTGAGCCAAGAATATTTTATCTAATTGTGTTATTAGAGATTTGCCCCAAGCAAGCACACCATAATTAATATAAGGTAGAATTAAAGTTGAATACAAGATATTCTTTTAGGAAGAGTAGACTTCAACCTACGAATTACACCAGTATTCCTTGATAATATTTTGCATAGATTATTTACATGAGTTTTCCACTTCAATTGTTCGTCGATATAAAGACCTAAAAATTTAGTTGATGTTACCCTGTCTATCAGAACACCGTTGAACATAATGTCACCGGGCAACATCTTGAGCGAATTGCTATATATCATATAATTGGTTTTTGTAAGATTAAGAGACAGTTTATTAGCATGAATCCATGAGGTAATATTGCGCAACTCTGAGTTAACTGTTTGCACAAGAACTTGTGCATCTTTGTGTGAAAAAAATATGCTTGAATCATCTGCAAACAAAATAAAGGATAATACATCAGAAGAATATTGAAAATCATTTATATAAAGAATAAATAAAAGAGGACCAAGAAGTGATCCCTGTGGGACTCCACAGCTGACATTTTGTAACTCTGTATCAAAACCATTTATGGATACGAATTGCTGTCTGTCAGCTAAATAGCTCCTGAAACAATCCAGAGCAGCACCCCTGACCCCGTAATGGGATAATTTACATAACAATATTTTGTGATCTACTGTATCAAATGCCTTAGAGTAATCCAAGAATATTCCAAGTGTGTGCATGTGGTTGTCCATAGCATAAGAAACTTTATTGATAAAGTGCAGTATAGCATGGGTGGTAGTATGTTTCTCACGGAAGCCAAATTGAAAGTTGGAAAATATTTTACTTGAATTGAGAAACTTTACAGTTCTCACATAGATAAGTTTTTCAAGAATTTTAGAGAAGTAGTTCGTCAATAGTTTTGGGTCACCCTTCTTAAAAATTGGGACAACCTTTGCCACTTTCATCTCCCTGGGTACAATGCCATTTGTCAGTGACAGATTAAATATATGCACTAATGGCTGTACGATTTCTACTGCTAAGTTTTTAACTAGACTGTTGGAGATAGTATCACAGCCTGGGCTTTTTCCAATCTTCAAAAAATGTATTATACTGAGTACTTCTACTTCATTTGTTGGCATTAAAAACAAACTTTGCTGGTTAGGTTCTTTCAAGAAGTCATGGAATGATTTATCACAATTTGGAATACCCTCCGACAAATTCGGACCGATACTACAAAAATAATTATTGAACTTTTCAACAACAGATTTTGTATCATCTACTAATTCTCCATCAATTTGCAGAGATCTTATGCTGGATGTTTTACTGTTGCTTTTAAAAATATTTTTGATTACCTTCCATGTTCCTTTTATATCATTCAAGGTTGCCTGAAACTGAGTGGAATAGTAATTTTTCTTTGAAACACGTAATGTTGTAGTTAAGGTGTTCCGATATCTAGTGTAATTCAAGCGTGACTGTTCTGATTTAGTTGTCTTGTATTTATAATATAGCTTATTTTTCTTATTGATCGATTTCAATAGCGATCTTGTAATCCATGGCATTCGGGGGATCTTCCTGTGATTTCCACTATCTCTTTTACATATAGGTATATTCTCATCATACAGCAATATAAATTTTCGAAAGAAGTTTTTAAAAGAGCTATCAACATTTTGATCAACTAAAACATCACTCCAGTCCTTAAGCTTTGCAATATTTTCGGAATTGCTCCTACGGGCATGTTTATTTTGCCTAGTAATGAAAGAGGGTTTGCTCAATGGCATCTTGGCATAAATAGGAAAATGGTCCGATAGGTCAGAAATTATGATGCCAGCATCTGGAAAGGGTTGCAAATTAGTGAAGATATTGTCAATGAGAGTAGAGGAATTTTCAGACACTCTTGTAGGTTTAGTGATCAAAGGCATCAAGGAAAAGGACACCAACAGGTTCAAAAAGTCATCAATACAGCTATTTCCATCGCAAGTGAGCAGGTTTAGATTATAATCACCCATAAGAAAAATTGTCTTGTTATTAAGTAATGGATTTGACAGAATATTGTGTACTTCATCTATAAAGAGATTTAGATTACTTTGAGGCGGCCTATAAACGACACCTAAAACAACATTACGTTTCTCCAGAACTCCGATGAAATAGATTCTCCCTTAAAGGTAAAGACCAGTATTGGCAACGCCCCAATTTCAAAAAATGAAATGGAAGCTCTCATTACCAATCATGTGAAAGAATATGTTTTGACTAATACATGATGATACAAAATTTGCCGGGAAACCGCCTACTAATTCATATATTTGGTAAATTTATTTCTCTCATGGTCTGGTGAGAGAGATAGGGTAGTCCCATATACATCTTTCTGTGTATAGTGCTTGTAACTTTACGAAGAATGAGCCAAATTTCTTATCATTTTGATGATTCCAGAACCTTGCAGATGCTAGATGCTAGATGATCGACCTTTTCTGATCGATTCCACAACGTTTCTTTCACAATTCAATCGCATGACCATTACTGGTCTTTACCTTTAAACCCTTATTTGTTATGTTTATTTCAATAATCATTCAATCATAAGTAGTAGTCAGGGGCGGCGATCCCGGTGGGACGGGGGGGGGGGACACACCACCCCCTCATTCTTTTAGGGGGATTGTTCCCCCCGGAAAAAAAACTTGAATAAGTACACAAAACAAAATTAATGTATAGCAAATACTGACTAAAGACTGCGACACATTTTTAGGCGCTGGAGGGCCCAAGAGTGCAGCGTTTAGACTAATACAAATGCCCCCCCCCCCCCCAAAAAAAAAAAAAAAATCTTCTCGCTCGGTCGCAAGCCTACCTCGCATATTGTCGTTCAAAGTGTACACTGAATTAGGTATTGTAGAGAATCTGTTTTCCGACGTTAGGTTTCCTTACACGATCCTCATTTCTTGTCATTAATTAATATCCCTTTCCTTCCTCGCTCCGAATGTTCGTCTCATTAGGAATAAGTTGATTGCCTTGCTCATATTTTATGCACAAAAAGACTTACGCATTTTTGTTACAACCCTCAATTTAGATTTGAGTAAATTATTATCTTGGTTCAAATCCAATAATGTCTCTCTAAATATTTATGAGACTAATAATATTTGTATAGATCCCATGCCCATAATTGAAAAAGTTCTTAGGTGTACTGATAGTTTTAAATCTTACTTGGATTATTCATATTAATAACATTTGCATGTTAGTCTCGAGAGGCAAAGGCATTCTATATAAATCAAATATTATCTTTTACAAAAATCACTATTTATGCTTTACAATTCTTTTATTTTGTCATACATACCCTAATAATAAATCTTCTCCAAAAGAAAATAATCCATATTTGCACAATTCACATTATTTAACCGAAACAGAGATCCAATATTTGTAAACTTAAAACATTAAAAGTTGCTGATATTCACTTTTTTTTTTAATGCAATCTTTATGTATACATTTTGGATAAATACTACACGTATACCACTGGCATTTCAAAATATTTGTGTTTACAATAGTGATATACATTCTTATCCTACACGACACTTATCCGACTTCCATATAACTAACCCCAAAATTATTATGGCCTTTAAAGGCATCGTTTAACAATGATTAATCAGAGGTGCATGGCCCTACGTGTTATCAGTGCCTGTGATAAAGTGTAATATTGAAGCCCTACAAAAAAAATGCCCTTCAAAATGATCATGAAGGGCATCAAAAAAGTAAAAATCTTTGAGTGACCGGTTTGACCATACTCTTTCCCCCCAATAGACTGTAGTGTTTAAAAAAACGTTAGGAAAACGGTTGACATTTCGATTTTCACTCATAAATATCTTGATTGTCCGACAGGCGATTTGCTTGTAAAAGTCATGATATTCCTGACTGACCTAAAGGTTTATAATTACGATTGAAGCATGAGATAAATCCACTACTTTTTTTTTTAGCAGATGTTTCTGCATTTATTGATAAATCAAATATAAAACATTCAAATAACAATAATAGTATAAAATATAATTGATTTACATAAAGAGTGACAACTTAATACATACAAAATAAATTTTTTTTAAAAAATGCATAATTGAAAGCTTGAAAGTAAGGAGGTAAGTAAAAATAATCAAGATAAATGCAGAGGTCAACTATCATAAGCAAGGAAGCTTGAGTCGATAGCAGCCGGGAAGGGGGGGGGGGGGGTACATGGCGCTGTTTTAGGAGAATGTAGGGGAATAGAGAGTCACATATAAAGATTTTGTTCAGAAAGTATCTGAATAAAAAGTGGAAAGAAATTAATGAAAGAAAAAAGAAGAAAAATGTGCAAGTGTGTGCAAGTGGGTGTGTGCAGGTGAAGTAAGTGTTCGATTCGTATTGTTAATGAACTGGTCATCTAAAATTAATTTAAATAAACAATCAAAACCTCTGAGACCTTATGATGTTTTTGAATATGTAGATATTAAATATTTTTTCATCGATGCTTTGAATGAATAAAGAGTTGCAGAGTGTTTAATATTGTTAGGTAAAGCATTCCAAATGTCTGGACCATGATGTCTTATCGATTTATAGGCCATAATAATTTTGGGGTTTGTTAAGTGGAAATCGGATGAGTGTCGTGTGGGATAAGAATGTATATCACTATTGTAAACAAAAATATTTCGAAATGCCAAAGGTATAGTATTTATCCAACATTTATACATAAAGATTGCAGTTTGAAAACTGTGAATGTCAGCGATTTTTAATGTTTTTAGTTTACAAAATATTGGATCAGTATGGGCTAAATAATGTGAATGTGTACAAAGACGAAGTGCTTTCTTTTGGAGACGATATATTAACATAATTTTCATCTTACTACTATTACCCCAAGCTATGTTACAATAAGATATGTATGACAAAATGAAGGAATTGTAAAGCATAAATAGTGACTTTTGTGATAGATAATATTTTAATTTATATAAAATGCCTATGCTTCTCGAGACTAGCATGCAAATGTTGTTAATATGACTATTCCAAGTTAGGTTTGAATCAATCATTACACCTAAGAATGTTGTAACTTCTTTTTCAATTATGGGCATGTTATCTATAAAAATATCATAATGAAGTACATGTTTAGAGTGTATGTTTTTGAAATAAATACAATTAGTCTTATTAATATTTAAAGAGAGCTTATTGGATTTTAACCAAGATGATAATTTATTTAGTTCTAAATTGAGGGTTGTAATAAGAATGTTTAAGTCTTTATGCGAATAAAATACGTTGGTATCGTCTGCGAACAGAACATATGTTAGGAGTGGTGATGCATTAACAATATCATTCATATATACTAAAAACAGTAGGGGACCTAATATGGAGCCTTGTGGTACTCCGCATTCTATGGTGGAAATATTAGATGTTGTAGATTTAAACATAACATATTGATGTCTATTACTCAAATAGTCTTCAAACCAAGAAAGTACAATCCCTCTAACTCCATATGCTTTTAATTTATGTATTAATATACGATGGTCCATGGTATCGAATGCTTTCGATAAGTCCATAAAAACACCTACAGTGTGTTCTTTTTTAGAAAGGGAATCAGTTATTTTGTCACATAATTGTAAAATAGCATAATCAGTAGAGTGGTTCTTTCTAAATCCATATTGATTAGGAATTAAAAAGTTATTGATATCTAAGAAAGAATATAATCGTTAATATACTATTTTCTCTAATATCTTTGAAATGCTTGGTAGTAAAGAAATTGGTCGGTAGTTTGAAACTTTAGAGTGATCATCCTTTTTATATATCGGAATTATTTTTGCAACTTTTAGTGGGTCGGGAAAAACCCCTTGGGAAAGAGATAAATTAAAGATATGTGATAACGGGGAAGCTATGAAGTAATTTTTTTTTTTTTAATAAAGATATACTTAGCTCATCGTAGCCACTAGATTTACTGCTTTTTAGTGAACGAACAATTTCTAAAATCTCTTGAATATTTGTTGGATTAAAAAATAAGGATTGATTAACGTTATTATTTAAGTATTTGAAAAAATCATTCTTTTCATTAATTATTTTGGAAGCTAAATCCGGTCAAATATTAGTAAAGTATTTATTGAATGCCTCAGCAACATCATTTGGGTCTATGTGATGCCCATTATCATTAAATTCAATATTATTTGGAGTATCCTTTTTCTTCCCCAAAATGTCATTAACTGTTTGCCATAATGATTGATTATTATCTTTATTATTTTCAATTTTATTACCATAGTATAATTTGCGTGATAAACGAATAATTGAAGTCAATTTATTACGGTACTTTTTATATTTATTTTGATTTTCATTTGTAGGTGATCGAAGTGAGATTTTATATAAACGAATTCGGGTAGATATTGATTTAAGTATACCTTGAGTAATCCATGGTCGTTTATTTTTCTTTTGATTTGACTTAATTTTATTATAATGACAAAGAAGTTTGTTTATAAATTTGTCATATGAACTGTTCACATCTCTTTCAAAATAAATATCATACCAATCTTCTTGACTCAAGTCTATCTTTAAGGATTCAATATTACGCTTGGTTTGTTTACGTCGTGTTGTATGTTCTTTATTGGGAATTTGTAGGTGTTTATCATTAGGACCTATCGTAAATATTGGTAAATGGTCTGAAATATCATAGTATATTATTCCATTCTGTTTATTATCTAATACGTTTGAGAAAATATTATCAATTATAGTATGTGTTAAGTTTGTAATCCTAGTTGGTTTATTAATGAGAGGTTTTAAAAAAAATGAAGATAATAAATTAGTGAAGCGTTGGCCAAGAACGGTAAAAGGTAAGGATATATCGATATTAAAGTCTCCCATAATATATACATCTTTATTTTTCTAGAAATAAATTCAAGGCATGATTCTAATTCATCAAAAAATGTGTCGGCTACATTGTTAGGTGATCTGTACATTACCCCAACGATTCTATTCTTATGTTTATCATCAATAATTTCTAAAAATAATGTTTCTATTCCTTCCAGTTGGATATCATGTCTTATTTTAAATTGTACATCATTACGAGTATAAAAAGCGACACCTCCTCCCTTTCCGTTTTTACGGTCTAAATGAATAAATTCATAATTCTCAATGTTGAATATTGGAGGAGAAGTTGAATGTAACCAGGTTTCGGTAAGTCCTATCAAAGAAAATGAAAATGTGTTTAGGATAGATAAAAATTCTTCAAAATTATCGAAATTCTTTTGTAAGCTTCGAATATTGATGTTTAATAAACTACTTTGTTTTGAATCTGAGGCAAAAGTACCCAATCCCTTTAAATCGATAAGACACCATGGTCCAGATATTTGAAATGCTTTACCTGACAATATTTGCATCTGTATCTGCATCTCTTAATTCATTCAGAGCCTCGATGAAGAAAATATTTTATATCGAAATAATCATGAACATTATAAGGGTCTTAACGATTTTAATTGTTTGTTATATAAATTGATATAAGATGAACAGTTCATGAACAATACAAATCCGACACTTACTTCACCTGTACACACCCACATGCACACAATAAATTGCAATACACTTTCTTTCTTGACTTTCTTCCCACTTTTTATTTAGATATTGAACATTGAAAATTTTACAGAAATAGAAATTCCTTTAATTTGTATTACCCAGATTATCATTCAGCGAGCGAGGATGACATAAACGACATGGTTTCTATATAAATAGATGTTTATGATAGAAAGAATATATGAGGGGATTCTAGAGGGCAAACGAAAGAACTTGTTGTTTCCACCTCGTGTAATAAACCATGACATCGTCTGTCAATCATGACCCCACGGGTACAACCTCCATGCTAATCCTGTTAATGTATTCAGCCTATATCCGTTCAAAGTAGATAATATTCAACATGTGCAATGTCCCTCGAGCAGAAGAAGGAATATTTAAGGGCATCTCAAAGAATGAAGTATCGAGGGGGAGCACGCCCCCCCCCCCCCTCCCCCCCCCCCCCCCCCCCCCCCCGTGTGCGCAATTTGCACTAGATTGTGCGCGCGCCCCTGTGTTTTCAAGCCAAATCCTGCGAGTTATTAAAAAGTTTGGCTCGGTCGGGGGAAGGCCCTTCGACCCCACCCCCTCCATTCCCCAACATCTTTTCAACAGGAGTACATATTGGAGTATATTATATGGAATATGTCATCTGAGGACATTTTCTAGATAATAATTAGATTATTTACAAATGCCAAATGGCAATAGGTTCTGCGTAATCAGATGTAGGTTAATTTTTCGCACTTCGTAAACCTGGGCGGACTTTATTAAGTGTGTCCATAAAAAGTTGCATCATTCTTAAATAGCCTACTTCAGACAGTACTAATTCAAATTCAGATCATTTATTGACATGAACTCCACATTTTATTTAGATTTTCAATACACATACAAAAAATAAATATATACATACAGTTTACAACTTATTTGTTCATACCCTCACCAAGGTTTGTAATTTTTTGAAGTACATGACAAATGTATTGATTTGTCCCTACTTCTGTTTCTTGAGAATCCAGTCTACCTTTCATCCTTGAGTTATTAAAAATACATAACGCATGAACTATACAAGGTGTATGAATAATTTAGTTGCTAACTGCACATAAATATAATGTACGAAGCTAAAGTGAGAACAAAAAACATCAATTATACGTATACTCATTGTACAATTTCCAATGTACCAGTGCATGCATGTGAACTCGGTGACCTGGTTCCTTATAACATAAACTTGTACCCTTTTATAAAGCTCTTTCATGGAGGGTAACATCTCTACAAGCCTTTAAAGATCGTCATTCTTTCTTTAGTTTATTCGTTGGAAGTCTTTCTCTCAGCACGAGTACTTATTTCCTAATACAGAGGCCGTATTTTTGGTGATCACTTTGATTTCTCAATCAACTAGTAATAATAATGGTAATAACGATAATAATAATAATGATGATAAGAAGAAAAAGAAGAGTGGTTATAATGGTATAATTTTTTTTTTTTTTTTAAATAATCGTTTGAAAAGAAAAAGAAATATGAGGAGAATCGTCAGCGTAATTCAACAAATCTGGAAATAGAGCGAGAAGAAATAACATGCCAATAGGTATACACAAAAATCCTTGGAATGACAGACCTGCATATGTTACTATGGTAACGAGTCCTTTTCGTAGATCCAATATCATGAATACATGCAAAGATTTCATGGTTTGAATTTACTAGCTCTGTTGTATAGGAATAAAAAGTTGAAACGCATAGTAAATCCAATTCTCTGTCAATTTTTCCTGGAATGTTCAAACTTTACTCAAGCGAAGAACAAAATGAAATTTGAGATAACCGAGATAGATGGTATTGAATACTAAACACTTATTACTGCAATGTGAAAAAAGAGTATATTGCTGATTGAGGTATAAAATTCCTAAATTTACTCATTAAAGATGACATAGACCCCAAACTGAAGACGTCACGAAACAAAGATAAGGATGGTTACTATAGTATTAACATTCATTATAACAACGCTATTATAGATAACTTTTCTTCAAGGTGATCAATAGAAGGAAAATTTAAATCAATCATTTTCTTCACCAGCACCCAACCTTCCCTTAGGAGGTATGTTAACCTAATATTCTTTATAAACCTTTAAAATGAGAAACTACTGTGTACAATGACTGTGAGGGATATGTTTACATATTCTCGTTTACCTAGATGACACATAGCCTACAGTTCGTGTTTCTTTTCTCTCTCTTTCTCTCTCTCTCTCTCTCTCTTTCTCCCTATTTTTCATCATCTCTCAACCTATACAACATCTCTTTGTTTATACCTCTCTCTCTCTCTCTCTCTCTCTCTCTTTCTCTCTCTCTCCCTCTCTCTCCCCCTCTGGCTCTCCCTCCTCCACTCCCTCTCTTCCCATCCCAGCGTTGATACACGGCCTGACAGGTTGGTTGATTCAGCCTAAATCCCCGGGGCCCTGCTACGTTTGGTCAGCTTGGCAGCCCCCGATCTGAAGTAATATGAAACACTCTGAAAACATCCCACACCCATGGGGCATCGCCACAACATTTTTATTAAATATATCGAAGAATGCACTGCTAAATCATTAAGTTTCAGTATCGATTGACGAAGCACAACAAAAAGTTATTTGTTTCCGTTTCTCTCCCTTGTGATAATAATGTGTTCGATGGAATGATATCCCCAAAGATGTTTTCTTCTTTAGCTAGAGCAAGAGAGGGTAGGGGAGGTTACTGTTGGGAGGAGGACATGCGTGTTAACGAATAGAGAAAGATGAAAACTTGATATCAGTAAGAAGGTGATATACTTTCTGAAATTAAATGGAAATATGATACATAATAACGATAATAATAGTGGCTTCTTGCGAGCGCTCATGTCTGTCAGAACTAAAACAATTATCATATCGGCTTTAGCATGGCTGTCATAACTGATGCTTTAGCATTTCAAGGAATTATCCTGCCAGGTACCCATTTACCTCACCTGGGTCGAGTGTGGCAAATGTAGATTAGTGCCGATGGGGGACTCGAACCGCGAACCATGTGATCCACTGGACCACGACAGCTCTATATAACAAATGGCACATAATGCGTTGGCTAGGTCCAACCAAGGGCGTCAAAAGAACATTTCGGAAAAGGGGAGGGGAAGGGTCATAAGACTTTTTTTGTTTAGCCAAAACAAATTTGTAAAAATACACAAATGTCCTCACATTTCTTTTTTGCCTCTTGAATGGGTTTGAAAATGTTAAGAAAACTTCAAACGAGCAGCAACGAGAAAAAAGGTTCTAAAGTTTCATATTTAACAACAAAAGTAAAATATCTGTGTCCTTAAATTCAAATATATTCCGACAACGGTAATTAAGTTTAGCGACGTGTATTTTAAGTGTGGAGTGGGGATATCAACTCTGACGCCCCCCCCCCCTCCTCCCGACCCCGCCATGCACCATCAGTAACAACCTCTGCTTCCATGTTTCCTGCTGTCTATCCAACACACACGCCGCATTTAATGAGAGTGGTATACACGAGACATGAGTGAAAAACCCTCAGCTTTTATTCAACCGGGTTCAAGTGTTTCGTCCCCGTTATTTAGATCGAGGACGTTTCGTAGCGTTCTTCATTGTCAACGACATCGAAATAGTATACGTGTCCCATGTTACGCCTCACTCTCTGAAAAGGAAGACTTCATATAAATATCACTCGATTGATTGGTTAAAAGATTGATTACTTCAGTAAAATAATTTTAACATGATCTAGTATGCTCATCCCATATTGTTTTCTTTGGTGAATCTATTCCAATCCTTCAGCAGTAGATGTTTTCTTGAAAGTGGAATTGACAAAAACGTGTCGGCTTTTTCTCCAGATGCCTTTGTTCGCTCCCCCCCCCCCGTACTTAAACTTTATTATCAAAAAGGGGGTGCTAAATGTAAGACCCGTTAAAGTTTCTGTTGGCAAATTTTGAGTTTTCAACCCTTAACCATGTTAACGTTAAGTCTATAACTAAACCGGAGGTTGTCATTGTGTTATGACTCGTTGGAAATAAATCTATAACCCTACCGGTGGCGTAGCTACTGGGTTTACTTCGTTCCACCGGGTTTCCGCGCCGGGTCGGGTTGTCGGGTTACACGAAATTTCGTATATAATCAAGCACTTTATTTCCTGAAGGGTTTGGTATAACGTTAGGGAAATACAAGATATCGCCAAAGTGTTGCGTCCAGTTTACCCAACTCTTTCTGAAAAAAACTTAGGCTTCAGCAATTCTACGAAAACTCGCGTCTTGACTCAACACCGGCTAATACGATATAAATAATCATAAGATTTTATAAAAAGGCTAGCGATCAACACTTCGTCACTGTATAGGCACTTGTTGAACAAGTGCATACAATGTGTAAAATAATTATAGTCTTAGCTATACAAAAATATTAAATTAAAGAAAATGTAATGATATTCATTAAATTTACTCGACCTTTCAGGAAATATAGTGCTTGATTATATATCAAAGTTCGTGTAACCCGACAACCCGACCCGACGCGGAAACCCGATGGAACGAAATAAGCCCGTAGCTACGCCATCGATAGGGTTATAGATTTGCGTGTCGGTTAATTTGAATGGACACACAATAATGAGGGCTTGCTTTTTCATGAATTATTTGTTACTAACTGTAAGAAGATAATCAACAAAGGAGTCTTCAAATTTGACACGTCATCTAATAACAAACAATAAAACAGAATTGAAATTTAAGAAAATGGTGTTATGTATCTGTAAATCAGTTCAGTTCAGTTCAGTTCAGTTCAGTTTATTTTATTTTTGCACGGCACCAACTTCAGCCAAAGGCTAAATACATTCTTGTTATTCAAAATAAGTCAGCTTTTAATGATCTACCTAGCTATTCAAATACAAATATGCTTTTCAGACGGAGGAAAACTGTCGATTATTTTGCATGTAATATGACATGATTCAACAGTCTCTATTGGGAACAAAACATGTACACTCTCTTTGTAAAAAAAAATTCTTTCATTACAAAATGTTATGACAACAAAAATGATTTTTCATTGCTAACAAACATTACCGGAATGATTTTTCATTGTTAACAAACCAAATAGTTTTACGAGTACGTTTTTCCTTTAAACTTATTTCATTTATAATAATTGAATACATACATTAATGTTCAATATTGTGTCACATATCATTTCATCCGTATTGATGACAAAACAATAAAGATTTATTTGATACGAAATAAGCATATACAGGGTTACTGAACTGGACGCATGAGAATGCTAGAACTGATATACGATATTGCTTTCTTAGCGCCATTCATCAAGAGCAGTTGATCTACATCCTGTTATCCATAACCCAGCCATCGGCTAATGTTTTTATAGCTTCGAGGATGTTCCAATGAGAGTCATCTTCACACAATGTGCATAATGAGTAATTGCCATTCATCAACCTAAAGGCTAATCTTACAGGAAACACCGGGCCCGAATAATGATAAATCATTATGAAGAAGCATTTTGCAGAGTTGGATAAAACAACTTTTATATTTCTTCATCCCCTCCGGAATAGTACTTGGTCAACCCGGCGTTGCTTTGTCTGAGTTTCAGGAAATGTATAAATTATTCAGATTAATTAACCAAATCAGTAAAGCGCCGTTGTTTGCCCGAGCCATTATGGCGACTTTCGGACTTGACCACAACATCTTATTGGCTCAAATATGTACAACAATTTAACCATAAAGATGGCGCTTGTCATAATTCATGTGATCATTCATGCATGACAATCGTCACAGATAATTATGGGCGATAAAAATGCGTGTCACGCCAAATGATTCCTTGGTCATATCAACTTTGCTGAGGCATATTAACAGTGTTTAATCGTATTACCCAACAGGCTAGCTAAAAAGACCTAAAGAAAAATGATGAGATAATTTGCTTTAAAAAAAGATTCGTCGTGAATTCTATCCACCCTCTCTCCCTCCCATTCCATCTCCTCCCCCTTCTCCTCTCCTCGCGGGACAAATTTATCATGGAAATATGTTTCATGTTGCCTGTGGGGGTGTGCGTGTGTAACGGCTTTGGTTTCCTGTTTACATGTTTGGGATTGCGGCCCACCAGACACGGCAGGTGCTGTGCCCCAAGGAAAGCAATTTGTGTCAAATTTAGCAATCCTACGTCATCTTTGAAATCCATTAAACCTCCCTGATCAATCTTCAAAGAGAGCGAATGAAGGAAAATAGGCAACCCCTCCCCCCTTCCCCGCTTCCCCCGCGCCCTACAAAAATATCAAGTCGAAAAAACAGCGAGTCGAAAATGTGTTGTCGAGGTCGAATTTGTATTAAAAAGCGACAGTGCATTTACTAGACCAAATACATTAGTGTATTCCTCTTTGCATTCACGGGCTATGCTTTTAATCAGTAATTAATTATAAGTTCGAGTTCCAGTTGGTGGGAGAAAAATGTGTCAATCTATGGACCGAGGTGAGCGTCCTTCAGACTTTAGCACGCAAAAATTAAAAGGTACAAAGTAAAACTACAAAATGAATCTTATCGACTGAATCTCCATTGGTTCGTGGGAACGATCTTGAAGGTTGTTGGGCGACATCACCTGCCCTACTAATATTCGAAAGGTTCGAGTGGTGCTCTTGCAAAAACTTTCTGAACAAAACAGAAAGGGGCGTCAATCAACCATTTAGAAAGGGGAGGGGACCAAGTGTTGGGCGGTGTTACTCCCCTCCAGCTACTTAAGACGCCCCTGATCGTGATGACAGTGTTGCTATTCTTAAACGTGGATTCAAATAATATTCAAAGGATACATTTTCCCTGACCTTGTTTTCTTATAAATAAACCCTAATGCTCCGTCTCCAGCTAAGGAAACCCTTCGAAGACACAGAATTGTCATCCATTATCCACCCATGTCCCACTCCGATGCCTCGAGGGAACCTGTCTCGGAGTTCATACGACACGTGTTAAAAACTTACTTGTCATTGTCATGATAATTAACCCCTGCCCCATGTTTTCTCCGAAATATGCTCGAAATCCGCCCGCTCCTGAAACCTACCCGTTCATAAGTCTGTCAAACATTGCGCCATCTCTATGCGACCCCGATCCTCCAAGACAAACCGCCTCAAGGTATATAGGACTGGAGTTCAAGAGCGTACTTTTGAGATGAATTTCCACCTTTCCTGTTTTATTGGTAATAAACCCTATATTCTGCCCCCCCC
This sequence comes from Strongylocentrotus droebachiensis, assembly GCA_035222895.1. NCBI lineage: Eukaryota > Metazoa > Echinodermata > Echinoidea > Camarodonta > Strongylocentrotidae > Strongylocentrotus > Strongylocentrotus droebachiensis. Next base: position 24,930 of record JAVYIG010013724.1, read on the forward strand.
CCTTCAGAAAACTACCACTTCACGAGAGTCGCCACCCTTGTGCAGTTTCTGTTCAACCTCGGTGCCTCACGAGATATAGCCTTAGGGTATGTAGCACGAAGGGTTCAAGAACGTACTTGTAGCATGTGTAACGGAAACTCATGCGGATCACTTAACTACATTTCAGCTCGGAATGGCGCTGCATGCTATGCGTTGTTGCAGGTGTACTTCTTCTGGCCAGTGAGGGAATTGAGGTGTCCAGTAGACCTTGCCCCATTTTACCCCTAGCTATAACTCCCCCCCCCCCCCTCTCTCAATCCCACCTCTCCCCATCTCATACTAATCCACAATCCCGCTCCCGTTTTTGTCAATTGTACAAGAAAAAAACTTTGTCAAATGTTTATCTGAAAACTGTTAGATATTGTACGACGATTAGTCACTGTGATGATAATGATAGTGTGCAATGGCGTACATCGAGAGGGATATGATGAATTAAATGAGTATATATGGGGTATTTTAATAATGGTGGTGGTGGTGGCCTTAATAATGATGATGATGAGGACGATGATGATGATGATGACGACGACGACGATGATGATGATGATGATGATGGTGATAGTGTTAATGATCCGTTATGTACGGCGACGGACATGAGCGTTCGGGGAGAGAATCATTTTTTTTAAAGATAGTCTTTCGATATTATAGAAATATAGGTGGCATAATTATTCATAGATTTTGATCGTTTTCATCAAAATATACCAAGTTTGTTAATTACCATTGAACCCGTTGGTTAAAGAGAAGGTTGAGTTCTGGGAAGAGGTGAAAAATAATTTGTGAGCATTACTCATTCTTATTATGCAAGTGTGGAAGAACATCAGTTAAGACATGTTCCCTGAAAAGCATGGCTCTTCAAATGCCTTCATATTCTAAATATGCATGTAACATCGTAAAAATCGGGGGGCCGGCTTTTTACGCCACGTGTTCGTGTAGTCCCATATACATCTTTCTGTGCAAGTGTTTGTAACTTTACCAAGACTTGGCAAAATTTCTTATCATTTTGATGATTCCAGAACCTTGCAATACACACAAATTCTTATATGCTAGATGATCAACCTTTTCTGGTCGGTTCCACACCGTTTCTTTCACAATGCAATCGCATGACCAGAACTCAACTTCATCTTTAAGAATCAAAATTCAAGAAATGAAAATAAAAACAACTACAATATAATAATAACATGTTTGATAAGACAAATCCCGTGACAAGCTTAAAGAACTGTTGTACACTATCAGTTCCGGAGATGGAGATATATGACTTAGGACTTAATGTCAAATTGCAATCCTTGGGGGAATCCCACATTGTAATCCATATTGGCGCCATGTTTCCAAGTATTCACTAAACCTTAATCTGCTGTCGTCTGCAGTTACCATGGTTACTCTAAGGAGACAGTAAGAAATCATGTAACCTTGTCATCAACGCCCGTTTTATGAAACTGATTTGATTTAGTGGTTTTAAAACCGTCAATACTTCAAGAATGTATTTTCATAATTGCTTCTTGAACCGAAGAAATATAACATCTTTTTTTCATATCCTGAACACTTATGTAACCTGCAACATAACTGCAATTAAACCCTTAAATTTCAAATGAGGATTACTGGTACAGAGGCCTTCCAAAAAAACTTTAAGCATTGAAAGGCGCTTTCTTTGGAATGTTTTTTTTTTTCGGGGGGCGGGGGCCGGGGGAAAACTTATTGTCAACAATGTCCCAAAATGTTTCCAGTAGTGATTACGATCATTATAAAAGCAGAGACATTCATGCAACATTGACGACGATCTTCTTCTATCTCTCTTTCTCTTTCTCTCTCTCTCTCTCTCTCTGTCTATGCCACATTTACTGTCACAAACCACGCTCTGAAACATTAATCTTGCCTTAGCTGGTGGTTACTCGAATTAAAATGTTTTGACTCGTAAGTGGTAAAGAACACTTGAACAGCTGGCATCTATTTCCAGAATGCTTCCGTTTCTGCATTGCATTAGCCCATTTTTTCCTGAACCTTAATACGAACATGTTCATTAATGTGGCTTCTTTCTATGAAACACTATAGTAAACAACGACATATCCAACCAATTGTAATGATCATCCTTTCAAAACCTTTTTATCGACGTTAGGGCTCATTTTCGTCCGATATATCTTTCATTTTCATCCTATGACTGACAAGCTACGTTCATACCAGTTTTTTATTATAAAAATTTCTATTAGCCTTACTCGATATAAGTCGCTGTCAATATTATGGTATACTTTTTTTAAAGGGGGCGTTTGGATGTAGTGTAAGATGGCACAACCAATTGACTCTGGCTCATTGAATTAAGACAAATAACAGGCCCGTTTACGTGATTCGTAAAATATTCTCTACTTAGTTTACCCAGAAATGTCCTATACCCTTACATAATAGTCTGGCGACAATTTCTCAGGGATTTATATCGTCAAATATATAGAGTTAGGATTAGGGTTGCAACTGAGTTTTAGGCTAAGGAAGTACAGGTTAGGTTTGTAAGACATGATAGAGTTGCGATACGACATTTCGCTCCGACGACAATTATTGCTCTAGACTCTATTTGTGTACCTTTTAACATCACCTGGATGGAGAGTGGCAACTGTAGATTGATACCTTTCCAAAGCTTATGACCATGCATTAGTGCAGTACTAGCGGGACACGAACCGTGATGACGCACCGCTAGACCACGACACCTGAGCCCCGTTTCACAAAACTTGTCATCAGTGACAAATGACAGTTTTTGTTATAAGCTACTGAAATCCTTGCTTCTGATTGGTTATCAGCAAATTTGTCACTAGATTTTGTCATTTGTCATTGAAAAAGGGCTTTGTGAAACACCCCCCTGTACGCCAAACCAATTCAAAGAGGGGGATATATACATCCGTATAAACGCGTTCAAAATCTTGAGTTGACAGTATATATAGCAATCCCTCTGGGTTTCAGTTATCGGATCCGACCCGCGGTTTCATTCTAGCAAGGTTTGCGGTAGAGAGGAAGGTCCTTTAAAGGCAGAGCCCTAGCTTCCGCAAGGAAACCCGATGACTCGTGTGGAGTCGAAGAAACTGCTCGAGTTTCATCGCCAGGAATAAATATACATTCTGGTAAACCAAGGCGGTAATCGTAAACAGGCACAGTGGCTTTCTCCGTTCGGTTGCTTATAGTGTGTCTGTTTAGTATTCACGTTTTATGAATCTCAGTCGTCATGAATGAAATTGAGATGAGGAAGAAGTATCACATACAAGCTCTTCAAGATCTTGAACTTCTGGACGTATAAAACAGATATGAAAATTATGAATCGATCCTGGGTTTTTTAATGTCTAATTTTGTGATTTAATTTTCTGCGTTATAACAGGCTACATGATCATCTCGATTTCTACTTGTCCACTTCCCTTCTCCATCGGCGATATTTTGTTGTGACAGAAATAAATGTTTATTGAATTGAAATTGAATTTCGGGATATATTAATCCCATCTTGGCAGAAAAGTGTTTATTGCAGAATGCATGTAGTTAACGATTTATCTCTTCAAGTTGCTTTCCTAGTTCGCTCTATCTATTTCCCTTTTCTTGTAATCGTTTTTTTTTTTCTATCTCTATCTTTTATCTTTTATTTTCTATTCCACCCTCTCTAGTTTAAAAAAAAAACATTTTATCCTTTTCTCGTTATTTTCTTTGCTCCCCCTTCTCTCTCTCACTATCTCTCTCTCTCTCTCTCTCTCTTTGTTTCTCTGTCTCTCTCTACGTTTATATATTAGATATAATTATTAATATCTTCAATCTCTCCCTCTCTCTCTCTCTCTAGGCGTGACTTGTTCATTAGTACAAGTCTTTATTGTATTCATATATTTTAAGTTAAACCTGTCTTTTGATACACTTTTGTCAATCTCCCTTTCCTTTTTCACATGACCTGCTGTGTTAACATCTTCCGTAGATGACTAAAATGTCAGGGGATGGGAGGGGGTAGGTCCTGCATGCAAGCATCCCTCGGGAGCCACTACTAAAATCAACCTCACCATCACGACCACTATCACCACCACCATCACCGCCATCATCATTCATTAACGTTGGCATCATCATTAATTCATCAGGAGTAAAACCAATAGAGTTGACCATTGATCAGAATCAATGGACACCTCGGTGACCATATACATGTGATACCACAAGATCTTCCAATTGCCAAATATTATTTGGTACATTTTGATAAAAGAGGGAAGGAAGGGGATAGAGATAAGGAAAGGGTCGGTAAAGAGAAGTTTAGAAAGATATACAGAGAGAGAGAGAGAGAGTGGGGAGAGAGTGAGAGAGGGAGAGAGTGAGGGAGGGAGATTTTTTTTAAATAAGAAAACGAGGATGGTAATAGAGGTATAACGAGAGAGAGGAGAGACACCGCGAGTGAGTTGGAGAGAGAGAATGACCTGCTGTGTTAACATCTTCCGTAGATGACAACAAAACATCAGGGGATGGGGGGGGGGGGGCTAGATCCTACAAGCATCCCTCGGGAGCAACTACTACAATCAACCTCACCACCATCATCATCATCATTATCCCCAGCATCATCGTTGTCATCATCCAAAATTCATCAGGAGTAAAACCAATAGAGTTGACCATTAATCAGAATCAGTGGACACATCGGTGACCATTATACCGCCATTCATTAAACGAATATTATTTGGGACATTTTGATAAAAGAGGGAAGGAAGGGGTGGAGGTACGGAAAGAGAGGTTTAGAAAGATATACAGAGAGAGGGAGAGAGAGAGAGAGAAAGGAGATTTTATGAAAATAAAACGATAGAGGATGGGGGAGAGAGATAATGAGTGGAAGAAAAGACACAGCGAGTGAATGGGAGAGAGAGAGAGAGAGCGAGAGAGAGAAAGAGAGAGAGAGAGAGAGAGATATGGAGGAAGAGCGAAGTAAAGAAGAAAGAGACACAACGGGAGAATGCAATTAGCTAAAAAGGTTGTGATAATATGTGAGTAAGTGACCGGACTCGCCTGGACGTTTTAGCAATCTGGGGAAGATGTGAACGTAGTAGGACATGAGTACACCGAAGGGACCATGGTGTAACAAGGTGTTTACTGCCCTGCAAGAATATATCTAGATGGCAAGAGCAACAGAGGCGGGGAGAGAGAAAGAGTGAGAGAGCACAAAGAGAGAAAAGGAAGAAAGAGAAAGAGAGAAAGAGAAAGAGAGAAAGAGAGAGAAAGAGAGACAGAGAGAAGGCAGAAAGAGAGAGAGAGAGAGAGAAAGAGGGGGGAGAAATAGAGAGGGATTCTAAACAGATTTGGGGTAAAGAGAGTGGAGGGATAGTAGGGGAGGGGGATGGTGATGGATAGAGAAAGTGACGTTGAAATAAAGAAAGAGAACAAAATAAAGAAGAGATATGGAGAAAGAGGGAAAGGCAATTCTTTTTTGTACAGATAAAGGAGTAGAAAGAGAGAAAGAACCACAGAGGGACAGCGAAAGAGACAGGCAGAGAAAGAGAGAGAGAAAGGAGGAGATTTGAGACTAGAACGTTGGGAGGAGGAGGAGGAGGAGGATGATGAGGCTGACGAGGATGATGATGCATTGGGGTGATCTTTTGGAGGTTTGTTTCTCGCTGCAGGGATGAAAACATCAAAAAAGCCAAGCCGCGTTCGTTGCCTTGATTCTTTATTACTAGCCCCTGGGTGAATCAGAGAGCCTATTGCTTGGCAGAGAGAGGCCATCGAAATCATGTCGATAATCTGAACGTGAGCCGATGGGCAGGATGGGCGAGAGAAAGGGTGGGGATAAGACGATGATTAGAAAATTGGATTTAATAACATGTGAGCTCCAATCATAATCCGTGTTCACAGCAATAAAAGGCTCAAAAAATTGTGTTGGAACCATCTTCTTTTGCAGTAGTATCCCCCTCCCCCCTCCCCCCCCCCCCTCCCCCTCCCTCTCTCTCTCTCTCTCTCTCTTTCTTTCCCTCTCTCTCTCTCTGTCTCTCTCTCTCTCTCTTTTTTTTTTCTTCTCTTTATGCAAGTGTGTGCTTGGAAATGTCTATGTATGAATGTACGTAGGGGTTGTATTTATGTATATATGATTGCACATCCATGTAGTATCCACATACCTTTTTATGCATCTATATATCTATCAAGATACTAGTACTTAATCAATAATTAAAAAAAAAAATCTATTCATGTAGTTTAGTTTACATTTTACTAAGTTCATTTACTTTTGTATGACATGTTAGGTAAATTGGAAAATTCTAACTAGCATGGAAAACTTAAAAAGTAAATCGCTATGCTGATTTATTTTTGGAATATAACTCTATTTAAAACAAGAGAAATGTATTAAGGATTCAACAAAAAACAAAAAAAAATTATAAATAGCCCCAATTGCCACCCCTCCCCCCACGCACACCCACACACGCATACACAAACAGCCTCAATGCTGCCATTGCCCTATTTATAATGAGCAGGAGGAGGGAAAATTAAGGGATTACTAAGAGCCCAACAAAAATAAAGGATCTTTGCCGCAAAATTATTTTGGTCGATAATTGCCAGAATTCCCAAAATAAACCACAATTATCGATGGATGTAGGCCTACTTGTAAATCCAACTCTGGAGCAATGAAAATATTCTGGACTTCATCGCACGCGATAGCTCGATATGATACCCCTGTTTCTCCGGTTTCACTTCCATGTTTCCTACACGTAGAAAGACAGAACACCTGGAAATGTATTTTGCCGCATGCATAATCATTTCTTTGAAAGAGGTAGAATGAATGAGGAGACAGAACAAAAAATTCGGGGTCATGTGTTTGAAAGAAAATAAGTTCATTCTGTTCACTGGAATAGAAAAATTCACAATTTCCTTCTAAAGAAAGTAGAGCTTTTAAATGGGACGAATGAATACGTACAAAATACCATCTCTAACCTTCGCAATGTTCTTCATCAGAATTGTTTAAGTGATTGTGTAATTATAATTTGTAATATGTACTACTTTTTTCTATAATTGTCCTTTCCCACCACATATCATCCCTTCTCATTTTTGTCTGGTGTTTCCATTTACTTCATATTCTTATCATGTTCATTTCTCTTATTTACTCTTTTCCTCCTCAACATGCTACTCGTCATTTGAGGCCAGAAGGGCGTCATTTTATATACGTTGTTACACAGAGTCAACGCCCTTGGGGGTGCCAGACCTAATTTAATCACCGACGGTATCAACTTTTGAAGGGGCTTCTGCAAGGTTACTTGCATTCATTAAGACCTCCCCCCCCCCCCCCCACTTTCACGCTGAGAGGAAGTGCCCCCTACATCCCGTCGATCACCGTAAAGAGTAAACCAACTCAAAATAAATCGACTCTAAACACCGATTCGAATCTTTCACCTGCATATACAGGTTTACCCTCATCATTATCATCATCATGATCATCAATGGCAACCTGTGAAATGGCAGGTCTACCTGTTTGGTAACCCACTCAATTTTTTTAACGACAAAATGCCTTCCCAAATGACACAATCTTGAATGCATACGTTCATCCTCCATCTCTCACTCCTCGACGTTCTTCAACATGGCATTAGTATATTATGTTTTACCCTGAAAAAACTGTGCAGATACTGGACTATTAAATAGTCTTGTCTTTCTGATGTCAAAAAGGTTAACTGGAGAAAGGAGGCGAGAAATACAACCAGGGGGGTGTTTCACAAAGATCCTAAGTAGAACCTAACACTAAGTTGGACTTAAAAATTATGGACAGCCATTGGAGCCTTAAAATGAAATATATTCAAAAGCAGAAATTCAAGTATTTTAGACTTTTTATAAATTTTACATCAAGAACATGAAATTTCCTATGATAATAGAAAATATAAATGATTTGAATCAACATTTTATGCCATTTATAACAACTTTTACAAAAAGTTTTCAAGGGTGCTAATGGCTTTCCATAATTTTTAAGTTCAACTTAGAGTTAAGTTCAACTTAGGATCTTTGTGAAACACCCCCCAGGTCAAACTGGTAAACAAACTCACTATCTACATAGGGAATCAGTGAATGACTCGATACATTCTTAACTCTTGAGATAATGAAATAAGAGCAGTCTACAACGCGGCGGTATCGTGTTACTTACATCTTCACATACAATCACCGACAATCTACAATCTATTCGACATCTTTCTCTCCCTCTCCTTTTACGTATACCATGTCTCATTCCCCATGCATGCGTTCCCTTGGGTCTTGCTTTCCCTTTCTTCACGCTTTGAATTTATCTCCAACGCTATTTTCTATTTGCATTTTTCTTCAGCGACATCCTACATCCGTGTTTATTTTGTCCAATTTCTTGAACGACTGTGGCGAATCCAAGAGTTTCAATTAAATGGGGGCGCATGCTTCCAAAACAACCTGTTGAGGGCCAGAATGACATTTGCCCTATGTGAACGTATGTGAGTTGAACCCTTTCAGTTTCCAGGAAAAGTGTATGATTATAAGAGTTATGACATAGGAACGGAAAGGTATGGAATGGGTACTGTAGTTATGCTTATATGAGTTAAAACTTGGAAATGAAAGAGAGGTCTTTAAACATGCAAGCTATATAGGAACTTTGAAAAAGGTGAAGGGCTCCCCGCTCTGCGCCGAAGTCTCATTGCAGCCCCGCCCTCCATCCCTCCCGGGACCCGCAACTACAAACCCGATACGAGATCAGACATCGGCCTACTGTACTTCAAAGGTCTTCGATAGCTCTGAAATCACTCCGGTCCTGTATCCCATCCTACTAGACGACACTTGAAAACAATCTACAGATCTCCGATAGCTTGACATTTAGCACTAGAGAATGATCTCAATCAAACACTTGATTTCATCATCAGGAGGAGGCGTAACCAGGGGTAACTAGCATCCACCAACATCACCTTCAATTAAATCTTGAATGTCTAATACCGTTGTCACACCGTAGAATGAACATCAAATCGAACACCAGACATCATCAGACACCTTCAGAAACATCAGACACCAGACCGACGATAGATCAAACACCAGACAACATCAGACACCATCAGAAGTATCAGACACCAGACCGACATCAGATCAGACACCACACACCATCAGACACCATCAGGAACATCAGACACCAGACTGACATCAGATCATACACCACACACCATCAGACACCATCAGAAACATCATACACCAGACCGACGTCAGATCAAACACCAGACACCATCAGACACCTTCAGAAACATCAGACATCAGATCAAACACCACACACCATCAGACACCATCAGAAACTTCAGACACCAGACCGACGTCAGATCAAACACCACACACCATCAGACACATTCAGAAACATCAGACAACAGACCGACATCAGATCAAACTCCACACACCATCAGACACCAACAGAAACATCAGACACCACACCTGCTTCGGATCAAACACCAGATCAAACACCACACACCATCAGACACCATCAAAACCATTAGACACCAGACTGATATCAGATCAAACACCACACACCATCAGAAACATCAGACACCAGACCGACATCAGATCAAACACCACACACCATCAGACACTAACATAAATATCAGACACCAGACTGACATCAGATCAAACACCACACACAATCAGACACCATTAAAAATATCAGCAACCAGACCGACATCAGATCAAACACCAGATACAATCAGATACCAGTACAAACGCTTTGCTGACTATGTTTTTATCCTGTATAGCACATAAAAAAGCAAGGCCATACACAGGAAAACGTGCTTGCTAAATGATGAACATAAAACTACGAGACGGATATTATGATGAGCGCTATACAAGAACCCACTATTATTATTATTATTATTATTAAATTCCTCACTAAAATATTTTGTTGTATGTCCTTAATCTGGACCATGATGAAAAACAGCTTTGCTGATCATGTTTTTATCCTGTATAAATATGTTTCAATAAATAAATAAATAATACATAACAGAGTTAGCACATACCAAAATCAAATGTAAAAGGTCATACAAAAGAAAACGTGCTAGTTAATGATGAACAAAAAACTACGAAAAGTACCGTATCAAATCCCTCGAATTGTAACTTATCAGATTGGTCACATAATCCTCAAGAGAAAGATAGGAAATGTGAGCTTAGTAAAATTGCAGACGTTTATTCTTTATGTGATGATGTTAGCTAAAGCCAGAAGTTTGACAAGCCGATTGAAACTCATGCACGACAGATGTATGCTACAAGCTAAGAATTTGATTTGAATAAAAAAAACAGTACGAATCAAGTTTTCAATTATTCATAGCAAGTTCTATTAACTAATCCTTCATCTCCTAATTTTCTCTAACAGCGATTTATTAAAGCTAGACGAGCTCCTATAAAAAAAAATATTTGAAAACCCGAGAAGGGTTTCGAAGATTGAGTATTCGAATCTCAGTTCCGGCATATTATCTTTTGAAAGGAAACAGATGAATGCAGCTTACATTTATTGATGATGAGAATTAATATGAAGGAAAAAAGACAACGAATGCACATGGCGTAACAGGTGCAATTGAGTTTAAAAATAGATGTTAGTTACTAGACGATTCTTGTGAAACAAAAGCTTTCATTTAAGATTATTTTATGTTGAATAAGCCAGTTCACGGTTGCAGTCTGAGCATGAGCAGATGAAGGTCATTGCAGAACAAATTTTGAAATACACGGAGATTAATACTGGATACGTGCTCATGAAAGTTATGTAATCATTATTCATTCATGCACATTCAGTGCACTCCATGATACGTCTATGATGATACACAGGTACAAGTATACTTTGAAAAGGGGGAAACAAAGGCTATTTATAGAGCACCTCCATCGTTGTAGGAGTGATTATTTCAAAATATAGTTGTAATGGGTAATTATAGTGATGACCATTACAAGGGGTCATCCTCAACTCTTACGAAAGACGGAGGAAGCAAGTGTTTACTTTTTATTATGATTTCAAGTGATAGAAAACCATACTTTACATAAGGCCATATCTGTTTTCTCATGGATATGACCTTTTATTGTACACCAATAATGTTTCACTATTTTATTAATATTGTTTAAATTCTAATTCAAGCATTATACTCTAGATGTCATCATTATTAAATTTATCATGTTCATTATCATTATCATTGTTATCATTATTGTAATTGTTAAGATTATTGATATTAACATTATCATTATTATTAGTAGTAGTAGTTGTATAATGGTTATCCTTATTATTATTTTCATTATTATTATCATTATTGTTATTATTATCATTATCATTATCATTATTATCATTATTATCATTATTATTATCATCATCATTATTATAAGTATAAGTATTGGTATTTATTAGTAGTAGTATTATTATTGTTATTATTATTTTCATTATTATTGATATGATTTTTATTATCATTATTATCAAAATGAACAGTAAGAGGAAGAGTATCAATCAAATCTTCAATGTCATCATTTAGACTGATTTATTCAGTTTATCAGTACTCGAAATCATCATCTATTAAATCTCAATAACGATCATTGGAACTTTTGGAACAGCTGCATCATGAACATTCAAATAATTATTTCTTTTTAAAACATTATCAACAATCACGACCATGACGGCCATGATGGTCTATATACATCTATATACCAAAAGAAAATCATTTAGTTATCTTGATAATCTCTCAATGTTTCACTATTATAGATTAAGAACGTCTCTTCCTGGTGTTGCATCTGTGTCATCTTTGTTTCTCCTCATACTAAGAGTTTATTATTTTAACAGACAGAAAATATAAAAACCACAATATATAGTGGGTGTTTGCTTGTCAGACTGATTGGTCTAGAGGGAGCTGTTTGATTGATGACGTGTGTAAATCCCATCGTACCAAACACCCATCCCTGGGGTACCATCGGCATAATTTCCAAACAAAATGACTTAAAGCGGTGATTCAGTTCAATAGAAAGGGAAAAGCAAGCCTTTTATGAGCTTTTCATTTTTCTTTTTTTCCGATGCGGAAGAACATCAAAGTAGCTTGTGCAACAAATCGACTTCATATTCCGAATATGATTTGAAATAGTTTAAATCGCTTGGCAAAATGTAAATGCTAAAAGTGTCTGTAGTCCAAGTGCCCTTACTTGTGTGATGTTCTAGTCACGGCAAGTGATTTTTAACAGGATGGAATAATTCTATTATGATTTTGATTATTTATCTCACAAGACACAATTTTTGGTAATACATAATCAGCCTTTCCTATAAACGTCACGATCGTTTTGCTTCACGATTCAATCACATGACATGAACTTGGGTTTATCTGTACGGGCCCAAACTTCTTAACTATGAATGGGATTTTTTCAACAAGTCATTTGATACAGTCTAAAATAATTGCAATCACCGGAAGAACTAGAACTCAACACTGAATAATTCCTTTAAGAAACGAGCTAAGCGCTGGAGATGGACAACTTGCGCAGGCAAATCGGACAGGACCCATTACCTACTCCCGACAGCTAATCAATATCCATAACTAACACTGAATAATTTCTTGTTAAGTATTCCTGTCGAGCATTCGTCTCCGAAAAAGAGTTCAATCTGGTATTATTTATTTTGTTATTTTAAACAAAGATAGTGCTTAGATAATGATGTGAAAGATGGCGAAAGAAATTGAGTTACAAAACAGGAAACTATGAGGTAAGGCTACGTGAGAGCAATGTCAAGTAATAATCATGCACAAACAACCTAACATCTTCATCATAACATTCTTAAGGGACGATAAAAAGATTATATTAAACAAAAAGCAAAATAAAGAGCTCATCTGAATTAAATACAATTAAGGGTTCAGAAAATAAGGTCTTGGAGCATTGTCGGCAAAATGCGATATATGATGATCAATTGATTGTTTATTTATTCGTTTACATACTGTATGTTCAAGTAACTACATATACATGTATAACATTGTTGACGGAATAGACCTGTTTCACACAGGAGTTGTTTAGAAACATATTTGCAATACTTATTTTTTAGGGTGAATGTATGATTTAACAATTTCTTTAGAGAACATAATTTGTGTTAGTACAGCGCAAATGGGAAGGGAAACTCGCAAGATACGTCACAGAGTTGCCAACTTGTGTTTGATTGATCGCAACTAAAAAAAATCATAAATTTGTTATTTTTAATCGGATTTCACTCGAACTCTAACTTACCTGCTCCTGACATTTTTCTGATTCTATTTACTTTAACTTAATATCAGGGTGGACTTCCGCTTTAAAGTAGATCTGTAATATATAATGTCAGACATGGAGCATCCATTACATACGGATGTTTCGTGTAATCACCGAGGCCGCCAAGAGATGTAAAAGGAAAAGGAAAGAGCGGGAAAACCCCGAGCATTAATGTTTCGAGTACATTTCACATAATGTCGTCTAGGATGAAACAGATACCGGTAAAAGATTTATGTGACTTCCTCGATAATATTGCTTCAAAAGATTGAACGCTATCAAGGCCGACCATCTCTTAAACAAAGTACCAGTCCAAACACATGTTTTTCTTAAAGCTGGCAATTACATTTTTAAACACGTATGCATGAATGTATGTGTCGTCGTCGGTCAGCTGCATTAGGGACTTTTAGATTTGCACGTTTTCAGCTTTGACTGCAACGTGTGACGTCATTTTAAGGCACTGCGCATGCGTCACGTCGTCTCAGTCGGCGATCGAGAATGCGTCAACCTTGATTTTCCTAAATCTAGTACGATACTAGTATATGCCGCGTGCGCATAAAATATACAGTTCCTCAGGTAGACAAAGGAACATCCCTTCCCTGCTATTATGTAAAAATGTGTAGAACAAGTGTCACATGCATATTCACCTGTTCTACACATTTTTACATAAGAGCAGTGAAGGGATGTTCTACCACAGCAATAGGCCATTTTCGTAATGTAACCAAATTATTTCATTCACCTGTTAAGAATAATAGTATTTCAATAGACAGAATCCTAACTGCATACATTAGTTGTTGCCACGTTGGACAAACATTATGGCTTGACCTACCTAGCAACACTTAATATATGCAGTTGCATTCTGACTATTGAAATACTACTATTCCTATCAGGTGAATGAAATAATTTGTATTGAGGCACTTCACAAAGACCTATGCATTAAATTTGGTTACATTAAGAAAATGGCCTATTGTTGAGGGTAGAATGAGGAACTGTATATTTTGTCCTCTTTCTTTGTCTGTCGTGTAATTCATAGTGTTACTTCCTGCATACATGTATATCGTCGAGTGCAATCTAAAAGATTTCTAATTGTAGTCAACATGGGCAGTTGAGTACGTTGAAACGCATGATCAGTCGGCGTACGTCGTGTTCTCGTCCACTCATTCTAAAAGTCCCTATTGTTGACATTGTAGACACGTCGGCATGCGTGAATCTCGGTTTATTTGACTCTCGACTCAATCTTCCTCTTCCTGATGATCTAACCTCTAGAGGTTTGCAAACATTCATTTCCCTTTTCTATCTTTTTTTCCTTTTTGCCTTTTTCTGTCCCCCCCCCCCTTATTTTTTCCTCTTTTTAAAAATCTCCTTCCCCATATTCATAATTTCTTAATTGTTACATATTTTTTAACTTATTGATATCTTTGTATATTTTGTTTTCAAGACGTATTGTAAAACAGCCTCTATGGAACTAACACTTCAATAAGCTCTGTTTCTACTTAGTTCCTTTTCTTCTTGTGCCATTACTTTTTCATTGTTTCGTTGTACATTTTTGGTAAAATATAACCACACCCACACATTCATTTTTCTCATGTTTTTCATTTCTCTCTTTCCCGAATTTCTATTTTCCATTCTGTCCATTACGCTGTTTTTCTTTTTAAGTTTTGTTCCTTCTCTGTCGATTTCTTTCAACATCTCTTTGTGCTTGCGCAAAGATCAAGTTTACTAATGAAATTCCAGTTAGAAATGAACAAATATAACCTTGTCCATATATGTATAACTTTGGGATACTGTTAGCATCCACTTCGAGAGGGTAGGGTGTAAAATGCACTTCGGCAACCCTGTGGGGCGTAGACATACACTGAGCATCGTGGTATATTGGTAAAGGCTCTTGATTGTCATACGATAGGTCCCAAGTTCGATGCTTGCTCGGTGAAGCTTACTCACATCATTGGACAAAGTGTTTTAACACACTAAACCCAGGTGAATGGGTAATGCTAGAGGTATTATATATGTATAATTGCACTATTGCGGGACCCTCAGAAAGGGCATTGACAATACTACACTGGGGGGAGGGGGACGGTAAATGAAACAATTATTGTCACACGGCAAGTAGTTATTATTTTGTATGCTGGGTCTGCAAATAGAGATAGAGAGAGAGAGTAAGTGTGAAAGAGAGAGAGAGAGAGAGAGGGGGAGAGGGGGAGAGAGAGAGAGAGAGGGGAGAGAGAGGGGAGAGAGAGAGAGGGAGAGAGAGAGAGGGGGTTAGAGAGAGAGAGAGAGAGAGAGAGAGAGAGAGAAAGAGCATGTGCCTACTAAGTGAGCCTACTGATAGAAGGCCCAGAAAATAAACTCCATTAGCCTCATTGTAATGTTGAATTCTTCGAAGAAGCCAGTAGCATCTAGTGAATTGTAAACGATATAATGACGCCTAGAATGCTATGTGGATAGAAGACAGTCTTTGAATTGAAAACGGTATGATGGTGACCACTGATACCCAAATACATGCTATAGGAATATCGATATTCTGTTGGGGGCTCTTAACACAATTGGATACATCCGACTAAAGTTACAGATTTCTGTAAATGATAAACATGTAACTATATTCTATGTCGAGTCCCCTCTTTCTTTCTCAGCTTTTTTTCTGTTTCCTTCCCACTCCTTTCGTTGACTGTCCCATCTCTCTCTATTCAAGTCTGTGACCTAGGCCTATATTTCTTCTTTCTACAACGATAACAACGATCTTCAACTGAAATGTTAATTGCACAAAAGTGCATAAATTGTTAGTTTCTAACAAAATAATGAGCACCTCAACCCCCCCCCCCCCCCACTCCTCCTCCCTCAAATCAATTTCCTCTTTATCCTATCCTTGCTCGGTGGGAGAAGGTGAGAAAACACCTGGATCCCCCAACCCTATAGCTACCCCATTATTTCCCTCTCTCTCTCTCACTTTTCTCTCACTCTCTCTCTCTCTCTCTCTCTGTCTCCCCCCCTCTCTCTCTCTCTCTCTCTCTCTCTCTCTCTCTCACACACACACACACACACACAGAGACACACTCTCTCTCTCTCTCTCTCTCTCTCTATTTCTATTTTTGTCTCCCCTTCCCTCTTTCTCTCTCTACCACGATATTTTTCCCAATCTCCCTGGTTTAATCCCTCGACTCTGTAAAATCCGATTGTTGTCATTGCTTGTGGTACATGTTTATATTCCTGTTCGACGACTCAATGTAAGGTAGTGATTCGAGGGCGCCGTAATCCTACGAAAGCAGCTTGGAACATGAATAAAACATCCCGGTAAGCACTCGAACCCTTTGAATCCTATAATGATGATACGTCTCGATCCCGCGTATGACGGTCCGCATCCATTTCCACTGGGACTCCGGAGTATCTAATGCAGATGTTAACGTCGGAGGTAGGCTTGCACGGGGATAGTAAACTTTGTTACTGATTTGGGGCCTTTAAACGATTTAGGGTGCAGGGATAGAGTTGGGGGTGATGGCAGTGATAGTGAGGGGGGTTGGTTGGGTGGGGTTGTGATAGAAGTGGAGATTGTGATGGTAATGGTGGTGATGGTGGTGGTGGTGATGACGAAAGTGATTGGGATGATTGTGCTGGTGGCGATGGTGCTGGTGACCCAGGAGATAAATGGATAGCATTGAGCACAGACGCTGATCTCTATTGAGACTGGCAAATCATCTGCTCTACATGACTAAACTGAACTTCGTTAACGATTGGAGTAGAATGCTTCTTGGTATTATTAACAGCACATCGCACAAAATTGTATAATGCTAAGGCTTAAATTCCGGTCATATCGATGAACTGTGTAGGCCTATACACAATTAGAAACAACGGTGTAATTGAATTGAGTGCAAAATCCCCGGGTTTCATAACTTTTTTAAAACTACAGTTACGAGTCATGATATTTATTAACGACTTGACCACGATTTGGAAACCACTGGTACGCGAATGTCATGCAAGTGTGCAATAGTTTGGTTAAACTACAGATCCAAGTCATAATATTTCTATGGCAGACTTTAGGAGTGAAGAAATTACTACGACCCTGCTGCGCACTTTCTTGGGTTTGAAACTGGGAGGGGATATTGAATTCAATCTCTCGAAGAAATCATTTATTTATGTGTCCATCATTGCATGCCTACCATGGTTTGCGGGTCGTATCTCTTTCACAGACATGGGAGATTAATAATAGAATAGCACATGGCGACGTGGAATTTCAGAGAGATGTGGCGGAGATGTAACGATTGTAATGATTTAATCAGGCATTGTTAACATTGTCTGATTTTGAGTTGGGTATTAGTTCGGGAGTTGGAAGCGCAGAGTATGATGGTAGTATTGATGCTCCTCCTACATGTCCTGTATAGCTACTTTAGCTTACAACAGGAATTGACTAACAAAGTAAATAGATTTCACCGTTTACTGGCAACAAAAAAATATTAAAGCAATACAATCATCTTCCAATGTTTAACACAGTTTGTTGTTTCAGAATAAAAGTTAACGTTCTTATTTAATACATTTTCGTCAGACAGTTAGACTAATTATATCGGGAATTCTGTATAGAAGTTTTTGTTTTGTTTAAGTACACGACTATTGAGTGAATATTTGCACATTACTTAAACAGTGTTATTGCTCAGGATGTTGATGTTTAATTTCTCAGTTGCTAAACAGCCGAACTAAAGGGGAGCAATAGCATGCATGGTAATCTGGTGGAGATTGAACAGGGCAATGAGGGTGATTCATACACTCCATTAACCCGTTTTGTGAAAGAATAATCGATTTAATGACATAGCATCTAGTCCGTGTGACTATGAATGTAAGCCTCGGTTCTGTACAACCTAGCGGCGTCCATCCATCTCTTAGGCTGGGGAGGGGGTGGCACCTAGATATAAGGAAGTCAAGATTTGAGAAGGATGGTACTGCCCCAATGCCCCCTATACCCCTTCCCTCTATTATGATCTTGGCTTATATTCGCTCTGTTCACGAATGAGCTCCTCAACCTTAATCCATCGATCGAATGGATCAATAATGGAAATGATGAGCAGGTGCTGATTAATGCCTGTGCAATTGATGGGTGGATTGAGGGCTGAGCATCACCAGAACATGCTCATGTATAAACATTGGAATGCGAACGGAAAACTCATGCAACGCGGAATACTGGCGTCTTTTTTGGAGGAGAAAGGAACTACCAAAATGATGGTAAAACACAATCAATTGAGATGGCAGACAGCAAGGAACAGATCAGTCGGCTTGAGTAAGTCCACAGCAGTATGGATTCCACTATAACTGCAATGTAAAGGTTGAGTTTTCACTCCAGACCTCTGGATCGGAGAGACTAGGATCGGGGCTCTATAGCTGTCCGCATTGCCACATGAATGAGCTATTCAAACCGTAATCCATTGATCAATAATGGAAACGATGAGCACGTGATGATTAATGTCAGTGGAATGGATGGATGGATTGGAGGCTGAGCATCATCAGAACATGCTCATGTATAAGTATGGTGAAGCAAACTGGAAATAGTTATGTATGATGCGGAATACCGGCGTGATTAGGACCTCCTCCAATATTAGGCGGGAGGGGGGGGGGGGGTATGGTGTCGGATGAATTTATCTGGCAAGTTCCCTTTAAAGCCCGTCTGTACTAGTTTGGCCAGGGGGATAACACCTCCTTGCAAGGTCACTGGCAGGTGGTTATCTCATCAAATCAGCTCTCAATTAAGATAAGAAAAAGAGGATCATGGGGAACCAACAGGCACAGATAAGGCATTGTTTGCTATATAGAGGGCGCAAGTAGTTATAAGTAGAGCAGTGGGGCTTAACAAAAATAACACAGTCGCAAAGAGTTTCATGAAATCATCTTACTGACAATGTCCATACCCTGTAGTCTAAATATGTTCGGATTACTCATAATGGCATTGTAATGATTGCACCTGTCAGGGGGTGATGTCCCAAGGCTATTGAAATTGCTTTAAGATTTTCGAAAGTCTGTGCGATCATTGTTACCATAATATAATATGTTTATTTATGTTTCCATATTTGACATCATGTGTACTAAAACGTCCTAATGGAATAAATTATTGGCGAAAGCTTATGCAATTTTGATTGAAGGATGTGCCTACCCATTTTATCTCGTTTCGTCCCTGTCTCTGTCCCTGTCTCTATTCCCCCAACCCCCTCAAATTCACCGTATTCAATTCCTAATATATTCATTTACCCCCACCTCCTCCTCCATTTACCCCATCATAAAAAGTCTAACAAACTTCCAAACTTGAGCTTGTGGGCAATGAAACAAACAATGGATGCCAAAATAAAATGGTTTTGGCAGTTGCTTTGCTCGCGCATGGTAAGAAAGAAATGCATCAGCAATGCCTATTGCCTTCTTTAGCTTTTAAGATTCATCGAATTCTGCCTCAATAATTGAGCACACGATCTACTGCTTTCAGTCGCGATCAACTGACATCGTCTATCCATCACCCAAGACAGAAAAACTTTTATCTTCAATTACTTTTTTGATTAAATCTCTAGTGATTTTTTGGCACCTGAAAGTACATGTATCTCTGTTCCGAATTATCTATGCAGTAGCGTCTAGGCGGGGTGATGAACTAATAAGACGGGGAATTGATATTGACAAATTAACCAACACGAATGACAGTATAATGTGCAAGTGTGTGTCGCCTGCTGTTGCACCGGGCGATTCGTCATTTTCCATGTAATAATATTCAGGGGCGGATCCGGGGATTTTGTAAAAGAGGGGGTAATCATTCCTAAAATTTGATGACAGCACAACAAAGGACTGGGTGGAGGGCACAATTTGGACTTGTGTAGTGAATTACGTATCCCCCGTATTTGAAAGGGGGGGTGGGTTTCCCTAAATCTGTCACTAACTATTTAACATTGATAAAAATATGGGTGAGGAGAGTGCACGATGAAACTGAGAGGATGTGTCGTCTGAGGCTATTCCCAAAATCATTATCAATCATGTTGTAACCGCTAGAAGGGAGGAATTCAATATTTCAATAAAACCTCAAGAGCGCATGACGGCAGCATTATGGAGTTTATGAACAGAACCGCATCCAACTTATTTTATTTATAATATTCAGAATTAGTAAGAATTTGTTATATTCGGATCCCGCATCATTTTAGACGATGCGAGGTTTGTGAAAGGGTGCTCGTAGAAAAAATGAATACGAATTGAGGCTTTGTTAATCGGCTTTCCCAGCATTTGTGAACAGAATTTCCATCGTTTAATATGCAATATTCAAAACGCTTAAAGCATGAATACGTGAGGGATCCTCATCTAGCCTCTTCTGAAGCCAGTTTTATTCATCATATTTTGTATACTCATGTAA
>JAVYIG010013725.1:0-45498 GCA_035222895.1 Strongylocentrotus droebachiensis
GAAGGAGGTGAGTGGTTGGTTGGTGTGCTCTTTGACTCTTAAACGAGAGGTTCCGGGTTCAAGGTGTTTTGCTCATAGAGTCGCCTTACATGCATTCAATATATATTCTAATCCCCCCCCCCCCCCTACCCACATCGAGATATTCACTACTGCTCTGGTAACACTGCACTGTACACTTTTATTACACTTTTTACTTAAAGATACTATGTCCCTTTTGCAGCCAACATCAAATTCTGTAGAACTTTGCAGGAATTATGAATATGTTATGTACATGTATGTCCTATCTGTGAAATGTATACTTAAGCAGTATCCTAATATTCAAATTATGCAAGGAAACCCGGTTACTTGCTAGACTTCACTGTCAGACACTATTGAGTGACTGACTGGCTTTTTTCATCTTTGGTACTAACATACATAAAATGAGCTGTAAAGGGTACATGAGCATTTGTCTACATCAATAACCCACTTCTTGTAATGGCCAAAATTAAACTGATTGAATCTTTGCGCAGCATAAAACGTACGATCATTCGGTACAATGGTCTGAAAAATCAGACTATTACTTACTGGCTCTATAGCTCCTAAGTCGATTCGACAACTAATAGTCGTTATTAAAGACATTTTCAAGCCCCCTTTTTTTAGGGAAGTTTCTTAATTAGTATTGTCTTTCAAATGCCGTTGGAATGTAACCTTTCATTTTTTTGACTTGCAAATGGCAGTACCTTTAAAGGGTCACTAAATTACAAATTCATGTTGACATCTGTTGATCTGTAATACTGTGTACATCACATATCTTTTTACTTTTTGATGTATTATTTTTTCCATTACTTTTGTTCTACCTGCTTAGCTCCACCCCTAAAAAAAACCTCCAAAAGCAAATGACTTTTGTGACATCATTGTGCCAGTCATTCATCAGTCAGCTAGTTGAACAAAAGACATTGGTATGTCCCTTCCCATCAACTGACCACCTGTTCACAAAATGCAGTGGTATGTCCTCACCCACTGAGTACCTTATGCATTAGCATTGCATTTTTTTCATATAATATCCATTGAAACCCTTCTTTTCATGGTGTTGCTTGGGGATTTATGACATAGCAGCTGCTTAAAATGTAATTGAATGTTGTGAGTGGGCATTGTATAAAAACATGCAATGATATTGTGAACAGGCGGTCAGTTGATGGAAAGGGACATCAATGACTGGCATGATGATGTCACAAAAGACATTTTCTTCTGGAGGTTTCTTTTTAGGGGTGGAACTTAGCAGGTAGAACAAAAGTAATAGAAAAAATGATATAAAATATATGACATAAATGTACATCAAAACGTCTAAAGATTTGTGTTGTATACGGTATTACTGTACAGATCAACAAAAGTCAATATAAATTCGTAATTTAGTGACCCTTTAAAATATATGAACTGTTGCTTGTTTGTTTGATTTACTTACTGCATTTTCAACCTTACTCAAAGTAATACAAATTAAGGACATTGTTAACAAAAGTTTAAAAAACCAAATACATGTATAATCGTATCATAATATAAATCAATTAATTGATTATACCTTTAAAAAAAAAATATAGCTGACAAATCATTTAAAATTGAAAAAAGACAGGAGACCACCGTCTTAAGCGAGAGTATGATCACGTGATGGCGGCCTTTTAACGCGTCACCATATTGTACCAATAGCATATCAACTTCATGCATGGTTTTGTAAACCAGGAAATGAATATAAACACGTCTCTTTCAAAGTAAACTTTGACATATAATACGTGCGGGGGCAAAATTGCTCAAAAGAGAATAACAAGAATTCTTACAATATAAATCAATGGCCTTGGCTTTTGATATTGTGCGAAATTCCGTGATCATTCTATTTCTCCTCAAATAATGTGCCTTGGGAGTTAGGCCGACGAAATGATTGTGGTTCCCAGTATTGCACAATGACGGCATCTGCAACTGCACAAAGTTATATTGAAAAACAAGTTTGAATTCGCATTACAAGCTCAACGTGCACGTGTCTTTCACCTTACAAATGATAAAAGCCCAGCTGCTGGTTTTCGTCCGAGCCACGGGATATTCAACCCCCATGCACCCCCCCCCAAAAAAAAAACAATTAAAAGCCAAGATCTGCCGAGCGTTGTGCCCTCTGATCCTGGTAACTTTCATGTTTTAAAGACGTGCAGATTGAACTTCTGATTTTTTTATTTATTTATTTATTTATTTATTTTTTTTTTTTAATTCTCCCTTTCCTTACTAAAAAAATAAAAATAAAAAAATAAAAAAATCAAAGCGTTGTAAGCAGTATTTCTCAGAAGCATCGTTTTTTGGGCGGTTTACACCCCTTAGAATCCCCACGGAGGCTGAAATGGAGATCCTACACTCTTATTTCCACGGAGTCAAATTTCACTCTAAATGGCGTCAGCTGGGAGTCAACTCTATTCCTAGTTAAAGTGACACGGATTCCGAATCAATTTGACTCGGATTGTGTGGCATCAGCTGAGAATTGACTCAATTCAGAGTCAAGATGACTCCTTTTCCGTGTCACTTTAACTAGGAATAGAGTTGACTCCCAGCTGACGCCATTCAGAGTAAAATTTGACTCTGTGGAAATAAGAGTGTAGTATCAGGCACGTAGCCACGGTGGGCACGGGGCGCGGGGGGGGGGGGGGGGGGCACGTGCCCCCTATAATTTCCAAGATCGGTTGAACTTTTTTTTACCTCGATCGATTACAAGTCATGTATGTGCCCCCCAAAACATCGAACTCTGGCTACGTGCCTGCCTAGTATTCACCCGATTCAGTTCAGTTCAGTTCAGTTTATTGAATTCCATCTTTAAAAACATTTTTACAAAGTAAAAACATGCAATTTCATGTAAAATATAATACATAAATTGGGATAGCATATACAAAACAAAATAAGGCACAGCTGTAAAAAAACAAAACAAGAAAGGGTTTTGTCTGGACAGCTTCCTATCAAATTAGATATAATCAGGGGCGGCGATCCGGGGGGGGGGGACGGGGGGGACACGTCCCCCCCCCCCTCAATTTTCTTAGGGGGGGATCGTCCCCCCCCTGGAAATTTGAAAAAGTGCAAAACAAATTTTTATAGCATATACTGAATAATGACCGCAACACACTTTTAGGCTCCGGAAGGACCAAGAGTGCAGCGTTTAGACTAATAAAATTGCAAAAAAAATCTCGCTCGATCACTACGCTCCCTCGCATAACATTCTTGTAAAAAAAAAAAATCGCATTTCGTCCCCCCCGGTCATTAACAGAAATCGCTGCCCCTGGTATAATATAGTAAGAAAACAAGTAGCAAGTAAATTTTCGGATATATCATTCAGAAATTGCATAACCACCGGCACAAACCCAGTACATGAAATACAACATGGTAGGATGAAAAAGTCAGAAGATAGCAAAGGAGAAGAAAGAAAGAGAGAGAGAGAGAGAGAGAGAGAGAGAGAGGGGTGGGGGTAACAAGCTAGATAAATACATTCAGTGAGAGTCATGCGCAATCAAGAAACTTTTGAGATTACACACTCGTGTCACTTTACCCATCAACCGTTTTGTTCCTCTCACCTTTCTACCCCACCCCCGGACCCCCCCACCCCCTCCACCCCAAACCCCTTTCCGACCACGCATTAGTGCCTGCTCTCTTCATCTATTTCGTATGCATTCTGCGCTACCGTCAAGAGTATCTTTGCGAACTCGCCAGAATGCGCGCGCTAATAGAGATGCAGATATTAGGACGCAGATAATATATATGCCGTGCGCTGTCTGCACCTCCTCTTACTCTAGAATACCAACTCCACAGTTATAGCACTTATTCTAATTATCCGTTATGGCGTATTGTGATACATAAATATTAATGTCATAGCGGAGTGGATAGTGGATAACAATGATGTCTGCGAATGAAGTTAGGAATTTGGCAATAACTCCTAA
Source organism: Strongylocentrotus droebachiensis (assembly GCA_035222895.1). NCBI lineage: Eukaryota > Metazoa > Echinodermata > Echinoidea > Camarodonta > Strongylocentrotidae > Strongylocentrotus > Strongylocentrotus droebachiensis. Next base: position 3,936 of record JAVYIG010013725.1, read on the forward strand.
CCCAGTTTGAGTACGTGCACGCATAGATGCCTCATCGGCTAGTTTTGGTAAAGAAATTGGTATTGTTGCGAGACATCTGTTTTGTCGGGAAACTTTTTATTTGAGTATACACGCAAGGACCCTGGATATATCACTAAAACTTGCAACGGATTCGAACGGAAACCAATTCAGGTAGATATAACAACTCACTCATATATAATTTCGTTAGTGTGATTATGTTACTTATTTTATTTCAACCCATTGCGTACGGGAAACAGTGGTCTGTGAAAGAATGAGAGAATTATGTACTCAACAGGTTAATATTATCGAGATATGAAATCCGCCGGATGTTCTCTTTGGTTGCAACGGAAATGAATGTATATCTAGGTCGACTTTAATTTTTCATACACACAGTTCATCGTGTTTTCTATTATGCCTTTATGTTTTCCTTTACTGGTTTCCTGATTCTGTCGCAATAGGCATTATTAATTATGTTTCCTTATAGTGAAGAAAGCGCAAAAGACTTCAATGTAATATGAGCTATAAAAAGCATTGCATACTATTATTATTATTATTATCATTGATATTATCATTAGTATTGGAAGTAGTAGAGAAAGTAATAGTAGTAGTAGTTGTTGTAGGAGTAGTACATGTAGTATTTATAATAGTGGAAGTTTTAGTAGTAGAAGTAGTATTGGTAAGAGTAGTAGTTGTAGTAGTAGTAGCAGTAGTAGTAGTAGTAGTAGTAGTAGTTGAAGTATTATTCACTCATGCAAATTTGTTTTGAATTCCGAATGAAAATTATAACCTTTTCAGGCCATCTGTATATATTGCGGGCTATTTCTTTTGGATGACGTGCTAAAATGCCTTATCGAAGGACAGAAGCACGCTCTCAAACATTTTGATGCAGAGACCACTATACCACGGTGCTCTCAGGTTCTAGGGGATTCTTGGCATGGGGTAGTCCATTGAGCCTTGTCAGAGCTTATCGAGTAATACACCGCAAAATATATCCTTTACATTAACACGATTGATCACAAAGACTTTCCAGAGACCAATCCAAGGAGAATTTCAATACCCCATTGCAGTGTACATCCATATCGTGTTCCGCCACTGCATAATCTAGCATTATACATGTAGTACATTGTAATGTTAGCACAAAAAAGGTAACAGACAATGCTATTGAAATTGTTAGGTAGGACAAACCATCATTATTTGTTTGGGGGTTCTACCTAACAATTCAATGTAAGCATTCTGACTATTGAAATACAATTATTAGTGAATAATGAATGAAACAAAATTTAACGAGGCACTTCCAAAAGATTTGTGAATTAAATTTAGTACAATACGAAAATGGCATATTAAAGAAAACCATCTGTAAAGTCAAAGTCTTATTATGTTAGGATTAACAATCTTTAGTTATGTAAAATGCCCTTCAATATATAGATGATTTTGGAAATCTTTAAGAACTCGTAAAAGCGTCCTGGTGATGCTCGATACGGGCGTGTGATAAAATGACAGGTAAAGGGGTACTTTTCGTGCGACAAAGTCCGGCCCGAGAATTGTAAAAAAGGGGGTGTATTTGACTTTTCACCCGGAGATTTCTTTAAAAAGGGGGTGTTTTTTCTTTTTTTTCTCATCTCTTTGGACTCCTGAGAAATTATTCCGAATTTAGGGGGGTACATTGAGCATTTTTCATGATTTAGGGGGGTCTCCAAGGCAAGAAAAGCCCACGAAAAGCCCGCGAAAGGGGGGTTCGGAAATGTTGGCAGTCCTCAGATAGGGGGTGCTTTCAAAAGAGGGAACGAGCATAATTATGCGTACCCTAAATAACACTGTGTGGGGGGGGGGGGGGCTCAAAATAAGTCAGCTTGAACAGGATAACCCACGAAAGCTCGAGAGCTTATTTCCAGTGGGGTCCCTTACAGACATGTATAAAATTAATAAGTTAAAATAGTAATATTTACAGACAGATAAGAAAATTAAAAGAACTACTTATTAAAGATAATAATAATAATAACAACATTAAACTGATGACAGAAATGATATTAAATACAAGAAGAAAAAGAAGAAGGAGAAGAAGAAAAAGAGGAGAAGGAAGAAGAGGAAAATAATGATGAATTTGTAGAATTTCTATAACGTACGAAAACATAATATACAACATGAAAAAGTATGAACCGACAGAAGAATAAAAATTTCAATCATATAACATGTCATTCACTTCTCTTCTCTGACTGTCAAGTATTAGGTATTCCTTTAATTTCCTCTTAAAATGATCATAGTTTCCTATTTCTTTTACACCATTTGGAAGGGAATTCCAATGTTTTATGGCATTGTAATAAAACGAATTTCCAATACTACCTACCTACCTACTCTTTCTACCTTTCTTTCTCTTTCTCTCTACCTACTCTTTCTACCTTCTCTTTCTGCTTGCCCGCATTGTGTGCGGGCAAGCACTGAATCCAATGACCGGGGTATATTTGTAAAGCGCTTAGAGACATTTGTATTAAGCGCTATAATTTATAAACATAAAATATTAATATTATTATTATTATTTTATCTTTCTTTGTGTACAGATATACCAAACCTTGGTTGTGCCTTCACAGAGCTCACTCGATCCAGTAGCGTGGAATATCGGACACATTCGATTCAAATTCGTCCTACAAACTTGACAATAGTGGCATGACACCTCGGTGACTTTTAACAGTTTACATCTATCTCTTTAGGATATCAGATGCACTATGACAGCCACACCTGCTTGGCCGAATTGTTCAGATGTGGAGTATGGGGATTGTACTAATTACAGCGAAGTCAACATTACTACAACCGAAATGACTCACACCCCTGCTGCTATAAATTGGTCACGGATCACAATACTCTTCTGTGTCATGATATTTGGTATTTTAGCCAATGGATCGCTCATTTTCATCGTCCTGAAGAACAGCTTTCTTCGAAAGACGCAAAATATTCTATTCGTCAATCTCATGGTCGGGGATCTCGTGTGTCTGCTTATCAATGTCCCTTTTGTAATCGAGTCCGAATTAATGCAGGGTAAAACGAATGTGAGGGGCGATTTAATGTGCAAATTCACGACCGCCTCATTGATCATGAGCGCATGCGTCGTGGTGTACTCTTTGGTGGCGCTGTCCATTGAGCGCTACCAGAAAATCGCCGATCCATTCAACCGTTGCGGAGAAACTTGCTGCTCGGGTGCTTTTCGAAGATGTTCAATACACTCAAATGGATTGATTATCGCTGCAATATGGATCTGCTCCTTCATCGTGGCAGCTCCCGTAATAGTTTTGGCCGAGGACAAATATGGTTGTAAATGGATCGCTCACCATACGAATACAGCCAAAATATACAAGGTCTTTCGTGCCGTGGCGACGTTTATAATACCTTTTATCATGATTGTAACGGTCCACATTATCATAGCATGTACACTTTTAAATAGTATCCGAGATCCTGTCGTAAGGAATTCTGAATTAAACCGCTCTTTGAACGGCAGTGGTCGTCAGAACAGGCGACGGAGCCCCCGAATCCGATCTCGTGTCAAGATCGCTGTGGTGGTAACTGTTCTCTCGGCCATGTTTTTTGTTGCCCAGTTGCCGGGCACCATTGCCAACATCTTGTTTGAGTTTAAATCTAGTTTGATTTATTCACAATCCTTTTTTGCATTTTATTGCTGGGCTCGGATTCCGTTTTACGTTTTGTGTTGTTTTAACCCGATTATGATGTACATCTTGAGCTCGCGTTTCAGAAAACAACTTATGCTTGATTGCTGTTCTCCCTGCAGGTCTCCCTTTTTTCGCAGAATGTCCAAGAGGCTGAGCCAAAGAACAACGGAACAATTGCAACTTGAATCGCAATGACGTCTTAAAACTTCCTGAAATTCAAAGTGGCAACCCACCACGTGCCCACACTGATGCTATTGCAGTATTTGTATTATTTATCTATTTCTCACTATTAAATAGTGACGATAATATTGTTATAAAATGATTGATTAAGAGCGGACGTACATGACATGTGGCCGAGCATTTATATTTGCTTCACGCGTTACCGATCATTAGCATTTTTGTGACCAGCTGTTACTCGTCTATAGATTGATTTTAATTTATTTATTTACCAATAGCAATACAGTAATACATACAATGTGTTTACATTATACAAGAAAATGAACTATTGGTTGGTAAAAAAAGGGCTAGATAATGGCACATGTGCTAGTCGAACCTAACCCCTTAAACAGCTAAACAAAGTATTTTGTTAAAAATCAGTTTATGAAACGTAACGAAACAAAAATAATGAATTTACTATTACAATCGATACTTTAAGAAAAAGAATACTTATGTTTACAATATACAAACTGATGATGTAAAATATAATTTGTGTACACATGCAGATTTTTTAACTTGATATTTCATTCATGATTTGTTCAACAAATGACAGAATTCTGAAACCTATTTCTAGACCTTGTTAATCTCACATTAATAGGTATTAAAAAATTCAATGCCCACAAAAGACAACGAAAATTGACCTTGTGGCGTTCTAAATTTTGGAAGACGTAATTGTACACCTTCTTTTTGTCTTGTACTTGTAGAATAACTATGCTCTATAATGTCACAGTACTCTATCAAGATATGAGGTAAATTGTCAAACATGAAATTAGAAATTGATAATCATGTAAATTATACACATTTAGGGGGTCTCCATTCTCTAGATGTTATAGTACGAACTGCTATTTTCTGTGACTACAATATATATACTTCTTAGGCCTCCTGAGAAATTAAAAAAAGGAGGTTATTAAGTATCTTGAATATCATAGATAGGGGGTACATTGAGCAGTTCTCCGTATTTAGGGGGAGGGGGTCTCCAAGGCAGGAAAAGCCCGCGAAAGGGGGGGGGGGGTTCAGAAATGTTGGCAGTCAGTTCTGAGATAGGGGATGCTTTCAAAGGGAGGGAACAACCACACGCGCACCCTAAATAACACTGAGTGGGGGGGGGGGGTGGGTGGGGGGGGGGGGGCTGGAGCGGCTGGAGCGGCTGGAGCGGGAGATTTATCCATCTCGAGTTCAGTCGAAACAGTTCGGACACCTTCGGTTATCACCTCGGGTGTCCGGACTATTCCAGAGGTATCAATGTTTGTCAACTTTCTTGAATGGTTTGAAAAGTTTTTAGATGAATACGGTGTGAGTAAAAAAAAAAAATCAAAAAAATCACAGATAACCATACATAATCTTTGTCATCAGCTGTACATGTACATAGATATTTATTAAAGATATTTCCTTTGTTGCCTAGTCTGTTTTCTTGAAATTGACAAATTGATTACTAAAATAATATGCATGTCGAATTCCCCTGAAAACGTTTTTGAATGAAATGTATAATCAACCTAAGGTTTGGATAAATAGTCTTTATCGGAGTCATTGTAATGAAGATAACTCTGAAATACTATTCATCGTATACTAAGGCGATTTCAGCATTTTTGTGACGATTAATGCTCAGTCACCCATGATCATTTGAGGATGAAAAGCTCATCAAATTAAAGAAAACGTTAATTTTTCAAACCATTTAGATACATTTGTTTGCAATTTCACTTTCTTTATTTTGAGATAGGGCTTGATTATTGAGTTTTCTTTTTCCTGTAATATCCGACTCGTGGCGTAGCCCGGATTATATCAGTTAGGGGGGGGGGGGTTGGAATGTAATATAATCGTTACGATATGTGTCCTTGTTACTGAATATGGATTTCTATACGAACATTTCTCTGTATTTATAGCCTCAAAATATTAATGGTCCATTTATTTTGTATGACACCGCTTGAAAACAGTTTTGAAATTGTAGATTTAAGTATTTATAACCTGGGTGTTTGTAACATTCGAACGTATTATGTACAATACTTATACCGTGCGTCCCCAAAAAAACTATACACTTTTCAAATGGCTGCCGAATAAAATATATGATTCTGGGGGAAAAGTTTTATAAAAAAACCTTCACCCCACATTTCAATTATTGTAAGATTAGTTGAACATCTCATTGATTTACTTGATACCCAGGTAGGGATTATATAAATTGAATATTCAAATACGGTTTGTTGAAAAAAGGAATGTCCAAGATGTCGGCTACTTATTCTTCAGGTAAATGGTAACTGAAATGTGGGGTGAAGGTTTTTATTCAAAGTCACAGATGTAAAAAATAACAGTTTGTAACATGGAAATTACAACATGTACCATCACCCCATACTGACTCCCATAAGCAAACCACTGAGTCTACCAGGGAAAGTTACAATGCTACAATAAAACAATGCAATTCCTGTTCACTCATGCATAAAAGTTTGGTTTAATAAACCTTGAAATTCACTCAGCAAATCATGAATATATCATATCACCCTCAATTTTGTAATCTCCAAAGGATTTACCTCACACAAATTGGAAGGCTAATTCCTGCGCAACCCAATTTTCATATCCTTTACAAAAGTGAACAGTGCTCACCCAAGCATGAATTATTTTCGGACTTTTTGGTGTCTCGTGAAAGTTGAGTTTATGAGCTTTCCATACATATAAGCTTCCCCCCCCCCCCCAGAATCATGTATTTTTTTATTCGGCAGCCATTTCAAAAGTGTATAGTTTTTTGGGGACGCACGGTATTGGGACAGAAACCATTTTACCTGCTACGATTTTCACGTTCGCCATCTTAATCTATATGTGACGTTCGTACAGAATTTCAAATAATCATATTAATGTAAATAATATCTCGAATACTGACATTTTAAATAAGCACATGCAATAGTGATTCAATGTACTGAAATATTCTTTTTCATTCTCTTCAATTTAATGAACAAACTATGTTAGTTTCATTCGCACGATGGTTAAATTCCGATTTATTTCGCTAGTTGTTTAAAATTACACCCTACACAAAGCCATATGAAGACGGAATCCTGCACGGGTAAAGAATTATATCATTAAATGGCATATTTAATCATAGCATAGTATACCGAGGACCACATGTACCCCTTCTGTATAAAACACCACTGCTCTAGTGTAACGTATGGCAGTTAGAGGCTTGACGTTCAAATTGAACGAGTGTCATTTTATCATGCTCTAGTACTGGTCTTGCATTGACGTAACTTAATTTCATTGGCATGATGAGTGATGGGTTCTCATGCTCTAGTACCGGTCTTGCATTGACGAAACTTATATTTTAAAGGCATGATAGCCGATAGGTGATGAGTTAATTCTTAACCTTTAATTTAAAAAAAAAGCAATGTATAAACAATTCCACCTTGTCTGACAATGAAAAAGTTCGAATGTATACGTTAAAAAACAGAGGATAACGTTTATTTAAAACATAATGAAAATAGCACCAAAGTGTGAATGTCAACTAAATAAAATATACTAAGGAATTCTAGAATATGAAAATCTGAGATTTATATGTAAAACGATAAATATAATGGAAATATCACGAGAAAAGAGGAACTAACTTGAAGCAGAGCTGGTTGAAGTGTTAGTTCCTCAGAGGCTGTTTTACAATAAAACATGTACAAAGTATGCTTAGAAATCAATGAATAGACAAATATGTAGCTAAGAAATTCTAAATTGGGGGGGGGAATAAAAAAAATGAAGAAAAAAAATGAAGGAATATTAGTAGAAGACAAAAAGAAAGAAAGATACAACAAAAGGAAAATGAAAAATTGCAAAAGCTCTAGAAAAGGGAAATTAGATCAGTAGAATGAGGGAGAAAGAGATTGAGAAAGAAATTGAGTCGAGAGTCAAACAAACCGAGATTCGATCATGTACGTGTTTAAAAGTTTAATCTTTAACCTTTTTTTTAATGTGTATAGACTGGTACTTTGTTTAAGAGATGGATCTATGTTATTCCAAAATACTGGACCGGTGTAAATAATTGTTTTTTGTGCGAAAGCTGTTCTCATTCGAGGAGTGTGGGAGTGGGTTCGACTGTCTTGTGGGGTATGAATGTATCTCGTAAATTTTTTGGAAAATGGAGGAAATAGGGAGAGGTAACTCGTTATTAATCAGTTGGAACATAAAGATACCGAGGTACCGAGAATACGAATGTATTGCTTGTATAGTTGTATTATCAATGTTGATGTACTGTAAGTGACAACGCTATGTGCCGCAAACGTAAAAACTATATACTAAAGTGTCCTTCTTCATTCTATATTTTCCCTTTTATTATGTCTTTCACCATGCAAGTTCATATTATTTTGTAAAAAAAAGATTTTATTTACAATTATTTGATGGGCTGCAAGCAATGTTAATTTTTTGTCTGCACGAATTTGTCAAATAGTTTATATTGCGTTATATTAAGGTATATGTTTTTTTGTGTCAAGTAATATGTGTGTATCTAACAGAGATTTATTTCTGTACTTATTGTTCAAACGACTTCATATTATCTTGTTTCCCGTCATTGGATCAATTGATAAATCAATAAATAAGTGGAATGCGTATTGTTGAATTTGACATTTTACCTTCGTGATTTATTTTCCCTTATCATTAGCGAGAAGTTGGAATGATTTTATCAACTCGTATCTACATCAGATGTTCATGAGACCGAATGCCCACGACATTAAGGGTTCACAAGACTGAATGTTTTGGACGGTCTCATATTATGTTCTGACAAATATCAATGTTATGAGACAAAAGACCAATGAAACCGAAGGCTCCCGGGGCCCTTCCCCCTTCAGGTGCATTAAAACAATGTCGGGCCTATAAAACATAAACACAGGTGCTTTCGTTTTCAGCATCAAATTTCCCGGCAAATTTCACTTGCAAATTCGTAGTGGAAAAAAGGATTACCACCATTTCAGTGTTGGAGCCGTCTGTGTATCTAACTATATAAATCCCAATAGCAATCACACCACCCTCTCGTATTTGGATGTTTGTTCAGGGTAAGTGCTTGGAGATTCCTGTCATGATACGAATCTTCTTCTGTGATCAGCTCGTGCCCAAAGGCGTTCCTACAGTGTTCGGAGCTGTAAGAGTCTGTCTAAAGTACATCTGTAGGGTATATTGATTTATTTGTTTCTGACATTTCCTCCGCTTTTTATGTAAAATTACATTCATGGCTCTGAATTAGAACACCCTGATTAAAGCTGTGATATGCTTGAATAAAATACATGTAGGTGAGAAATGTCCTTAGGTGACCTTAGACCCAATTCTCACTCACTTCCTGGACAGATCTAGGCTAGACCGATCCACTGGAAACAAAGATATACATTAGGAAAGGTTATAGCATGAAGAAACAAAGGATAACATTAGGAAAGGTTATAGAATGAAGAAACAAAAGACAACATAAGGAAAGGTTATAGAATGAAGAAACAAAGGATCACATAAGAAAAGGTTATAGAAGGAAGAAACAAAGGATCACATAAGAAAAGGTTATAGAAGGAAGAAACAAAGGATAACATAAGGACTATAGAAAGAAGAAACATAGGACAACATAAGAAAACTTATAGAAGGAAGAAACAAATGATAACATAAGGAAAGGTTATAGAAGGAAGAAACAAAGGATCACATAAGAAAAGGTTATAGAAGGAAGAAACAAAGGATCACATAAGAAAATGTTATAGAAGGAAGAAACAAAGGAAAACATAAGTACTATAGAAAGAAGAAACAAAGGCAGGCGCGGATCCAGGATTTCTTAGGGGGGGGGGGGGGCCCAAATTTGAAATTATGCGAGCCAAATATTGGTACGTAATGGTGACCATCAGTGACGTAATGCGGGGGGTCGGTGCAGGGGGGGGGGGCGATTTCCCCCTCCCAAGCTTTTACGATTTATTAAATTATTAGAGAAAGAAGACAATTAGTTGTACAGTTCTCGACTCTTAATCCTTGTCTAAATTCAGTTCCTCCCCTTCCCCCCCCCCCTGCGCGAAGCGCGGAAGCTTTGACCTTTTATTAAACTATTAAAGAAAGAAGACGATTCGTTGTACCGTTCTCGACTCTTAGTCCTCGTCTGAATTCAGTCCCCCCCCCCTCCCGCGCGAAGCGCGGAAGCTTTTACGTTTCATTAAATCATTAGATGAAGAAAACGATTCGTTGTACAGTTTTCGACTCTTAATCCTTGTCTAAAATCAGTCACCCCCTCTCCCCCTCCTGCGCGAAGCGCGGAAGCTTCTACGTTTCATTAAATCATTAGAGAAAGAAGACGATTCGTTATACAGTTCTCGACTCTTAATCCTCGTCTGAATTCAGGTTCCCCCCTCCCGCGCAAAGCGCGGAAGCTTTTAATCTTCATTTAATCATTCGAGAAGAAGAAGATTCGCTGCACCGTTCTCGAAAATAATCCTTGTCTAAAATCAGTCCCCCCCTTCCCCCTCCTGCGCGAAGCGCGGAAGCTTTGACCTTTTTATTAAACTATTAAAGAAAGAAGACGATTCGTTGTACCGTTCTCGACTCTTAATCCTCGTCTGAATTCAGTTTCCCCCCTCCTGCGCGAAGCGCGGAAGCTTTAATCTAAGTTTAATCATTAGAGAAGAAGAAGATTCGCTGCACCGTTCTCGAAAATAATCCTTGTCTAAAATCAGTCCCCCCCCCCCTCCCCCCCCCCCCCTCCCCCCCCCCTCCCCCTCCTGCGCGAAGCGCGGAAAATTTTACGATTTATTAAATAATTAGATAAAGAAGACAATTCGTTGTACAGTTCTCGACTCTTAATCCTTGTCTTAATTCAGTCCCCCCCCCCCCCCTCCGGCGCGAAGCGCGGAAGCTTTGACGTTTTATTAAACTATTAAAGAAAGAAGACGATTCGTTGTACCGTTCTCCACTCTTAATCCTCGTCTGAATTCAGGTTCCCCCCTCCCGCGCGAAGCGCGGAAGCTTTTACGTTTCATTAAATTATTAGAGAAAGAAGACGATTCGTTGTGCAGTTCTCGACTCTTAATCCTCGTCTGAATTCAGGTTCCCCCCTCCCGCGCGAAGCGCGGATGCTTTTACGATTCATTAAATTATTAGATAAAGAAGACAATTTGTTGTACAGTTCTCGACTCTTAATCCTTGTCTAAATTCAGTCCCCCCCCTCCCCCTCCTCCCCCTCCTGCGCGAAGCTCGGAAAATTTTACGATTTATTAAATTATTAGAGAAAGAAGACGATTCGTTGTAGAGTTCTCGACTCTGAATCCTCGTCTGAATTCAGTCCCCCTCCCCTCATGCGCGAGGCTTTGACGTTTTATTATTAGAAAAAGGAAACGATGCGTTGTACAGTTCTCTATACTCTTAATCCTTGTCTAAATTTCAAAGATGTTCTTTGTCTGCTCCTTTTTCTTCCTACACTGTACGTCCTCTTCCGATTGGGGGGGGGGGCCGCCCCCCCCCCCTGGCTACGCGCCTGCGGTCAGATAAACACATCTTGATACCTTGTCCGACCCCGCAAGCTCAGGGGTTTAAGGCAATACATTACTATCAGATAAGAGAATAAGAAATTACCGTCAGATGATCATCTAAGGACCCGCCGTAGGGCCCTAGATGGAATCCAGGGGGCAAAGCCCCCGGAAGCTTAGGGGTTTTAGGCATTTAATCACGGTCAGATGAGCATATTTTGATGCCTCATTATTTTGTTAACACTGGCAGTTAACTATTCTTACTTTCTTGCTCTCATTCTATTTTATTTCTCTTTAATATACTTTTTCAAGAAAAGTGGGGGGGGGGGGGGTTCGAGGCTCTCGATCCCCACCGTACCTCGGGCCCTAACATGTAGGAATCTCAAGAATCATATTTTTTGCTTGGGTGTAAATTTAGGAATTTGTCATTTTCCAGCAAACACATACAAACGTATAATTTACTAAAAAGTGAGGAAAAATTTCGGAAATTATGTCATTTCAGCATTATTTGTTATCAACCGTTGTGGAATTAGAAATAAACCACGTTTGAATTAAATTTCCCCCAAGCCCCCCCCCCCCCCTATCAGTACGCCAGTATCTCCTCTTTTCCTTTTTTCTTTATATTTCCTTCCTTCTCTCTTAGTTTTTTGATTGGGGGGGGGGGGGGTTAACAGCCTGGGAGGCAAGGCCCTTTCGGCCCCCCGATCTCCTTCTTACCCCTTTTCTTTTCTTCTTCCTCTTCTTTCTTTCCCTTTTTCTCCTTTTTCCCTTTCCCTTCTTTTCCTTTCTTCTCTTTTTTTTTTTTTTTTTTTTTTGCGGGGGGGGGGGGCAAGGCCCGCTCGGCCCCCCCTGGATCCGCGCCTGAACAAAGGACAACATAAGAAAAGGTTATAGAAGGAAGAAACAAAGAATAACATAAGGAAAGGATATAGAAGTAAGAAACAAAGAATAACATAAGGAAAGGATATAGAAGGAAGAAATAAAGGATCACATAAGAAAAGGTTATAGAAGGAAGAAACAAAGGATCACATAAGAAAAGGTTATAGAAGTAAGAAACAAAGAATAACATAAGGAAAGGATATAGAAGGAAGAAATAAAGAATAACATAAGAAAAGGTTATAAAAGGAAGAAACATCGAATAAAATAAGGAAAGGTTACATAGAAGTATGTAAGAATTGTAAGAAATTTTGATGGTACATAAGCATTGTTCTATACCGTTGAATTGCTGGAAACCACGTTCAGAGAAGGCTCCCGCACAACGAATTAGGTATATGAGACTACACACAAATTTGGCCCGCCATGTCCAAATTTTAAATGCCCTTATTATTATCTTTAGTCATATTTCGGAAATGAGGGCAGTTAAAGAACAATATTTTTCAAGAGATATTCTCAACATAAAAGAATAATGAGAACGCTCTCAAATTGTTTTTCCCCAACCTTGCCAGAACTCAACATTCTCTTTAAGTATCCCGCTCGCTGTATCAATGAAAAGTGGCTGATAATCCATCCCCCATCGTTAGAGAGCACTTATTTGTCTCGAATAAGAGACGGCCTGCATGTCCCATACATGAAATTGATGAACCAGATTTAAAACCCAACGTGAAGGCGGACACTTCAATGAAAGAAGGAATCTAGTTCCTATAGAAATTTAGAAAGCAAGAGTCAAAGAGCATACTCGCGGGAGCAATAAGAGGAGGATGGCATTCTTATAAGATGAACGTCGTGAGGGCATGATTTGACATTCACTTTCCAAGGCGGAGGATGTGAATGGTTCTCCATTTTCAATTAGAATCAGGGGCGTAGCTACACATGCCTATGAGACAGGTGTCCCCTCCCATTGAGTGGTGAAAAATGTAAAGAATTAAAAAAAATCGAAATAAAAAAGAGAAAGAGAGAAGGGGGATGCCTGGACCACACCATGCACCATCTCCCTAATCCATTATCCCGCACCCCTCCCTAATCCATAAGAAGTAGCTTTGTTTAATCGCAGTCCATTACAAAACTGGTACGCCCCCCCCCTCTATATGGGCGGACTCGCGCTACGCCAATGAGTAGGGTTCTCCTTCTTCACAAGGTAGCTGGACATCGAGCTCCCCCTCCTTTTGAAATTATACGCCTACGCCCGTATTCTACTCTTTCAGTTTATCCTGACTCCGGGTCTAAAATCAAGTTTAATAAAAGGAAAACCTAGATCCCAGACTTTTTTTTTTACCCGATTTCGGACTCGAAGCACTCATAATTACCACTTTCAAAAATACCATTCCTGATTGCCTTTAGTTTCAGGCTATGGGGTTATACTTCTAGCACGCTCATAACCAAGATCATACAACATTAAAAAACAGGAAGAAAACAAAAATATTACAAAATCAGATATTTGAAACCCATTGCCAAACAGGGTTAAATCAATTGAAAGATAATACCCCGGATCTAAAAATGCAAAAAAGAAGCGAACCCTCTACCCTTTCTCCTTCACTACCGTTCTCTCATCCAGCAGCCACTTTCGCCTCTAACTTTACCTCTTGTTTTCTTAATATCACATACAATTCCCATGTGACATTTAATATTGTAATTGTGTGTGCGTTGTTGTTGCTTTCATCCTCCTTATTCTCCTCACATTTTATTTTATCAAATAAAAACATTCCTTTATAACAAATGATTTGAAATCTAACGATTATCTTGTTATCATCATTATATTGGTGACATTTTGAGAAGAAAAATAAGGCGAGAATTAAATAAATCGAAATAAGTCAAACGAAGTATTATTCGACCATTTTCTCCTCTTTTCATTAATGGTTGGGACATTATGGTTTCTGCTTGATAGATAGAGGGTGCGTTTATTGACCAATTTTTTGGCTAGAATCAGGTTTCTCAAACGTCTTTCAGGCAAATTTAGAAGGTGATAAACGCAAAGCCTTTTTTAAAGGTCTTTAGATATGGGCATATCTAAAGACGCAAACAGGTGTGTTTTGAATGTGACATACAGCCAGAATCACGTTTCTGAGAGATAATAAACGCAAAGCTGTTTTGAACCCCACATACAAATCGGACCTCCCAGGTTAATTTCCTGTTCGGAGGCTAGCGCGCCATGTGTTGTGTCATGTTGTTGTACAAGCATGTGTGTGAAGTTGACCTTCGAGAAACTGTCTGCTTCCCGGGTCAAACGGCGCAGAGCAGCTGCGCAGAGACAAGGCCTTTATTGTGAATCGTGAAGAGACGATAAACGCGACATCCCGCAAATAACGATCGTATAGTGGGGTTCGATAGTGGGGTATGATAGTGGGGTACGATGTGAACATATCTAGTGGCAAGACCCAATACACGCACCCAGAGTTTATCTTCTCGGAACTGTATTTATAAATTTATATCAAATTCACTCAACACATACATTTTAAATTTCACTTCTGACACCATATGGATGGAAATGATGAAAAGAGTGGCGTATCCAGACCGTGGCTTCGGGGGGGGGGGTGCTGGAGTCCGAGCTTTAAACGACCCGCAGTAGAATGTTTTACGGTTGATGGAGAGGTTATGAGGGTAGCTGACAATTTCGAACTCTTTAGAAAATGGACTCGTTGTTTTTTTTTTCCTTTCGGGCATGATTCACAATCAGAAAAATGTTAACATTGTTTGACAGGAGTTATGCTTGCTTGTTGATGGAACTCTTACATGTTAAAGTTTAAAGGTTAGTCATGTGAGTGTTAGAAAGATAAATGTAGCAGAGCGGCTTTTCTATTCTTTATTGTCACATGTCTTAGCTATTTGAAAGTTTATTATTAACTTTGATTACCGATATGAGATTCGTAATGTTATATTCTTTTTGTTTTGTTTTGTTTCGTGCTTTTTCTTTTGCTAGCGAAGGTCGCAAACAAAAATATAGACGTTACTTCATTACAAAATTATAGAGCATATGCAATCCCTGTACAATTATTCAAATCCTGATTCGTATGTTTCAGTATGTTACGATTTTAAAATAGAAATCAACTAATCTGCAAAATTATCCTCTTTTGATTTTGTTTCATTTGCTGTCAATTCATCGTTTCATTTCACAGCTGCAATATTTCTCCCGCGAAAATTAATATATAACTGTTTTTGCTGTGATAAAAGGAACCAGTAAAAACCAATACAAAATGGATTAAGCAAAGGCATTGTATTCATCGTTATCATAATCAGATAATACAATTAAGTGTATACTATAGAAGTTATAGTTACGTGAGGCGTTGACACAATTCTTTTAACTTGATATGTAACGAGGCTAACAAACACCATTTACCCCGACGCGGCGAGATGATTAAATCCACGCCTAAATTTGTTCAGCAATTAGTTTGCTGCATTAATCATAATGTATAGAGATTAGTATATTAAATTTTCAAATACTTTGCAGCTCATGACAAAATGTAATATCAGACCCATCTAATCGTACATGTATTTGTGTGGGGCCATTAGTGGAGAGAGAGAGAGAGAGAGAGAGAGAAATGGAGAGAGAGAGAGAGAGAGAGATGGAGAGAGAGAGAGAGAGAGAGAGAGATAGAGAGAGAGAGAGAGAGAGATGGTGTGTGAGAGAGAAAGAGAGAGAGAGAGAGAGAGAGAGATTTTATTCGCCAAGCCTCCGACATACAACAATATAACAGATCAAAATTAAGTCAGCTTGAACAGGATAACCCACAAAAGCTCGAGAGCTTATTTCCAGATGAGAATGATAAACTTGGTTTAATAGCTTATGGCAAAACTAAATTTAGTATTGTAATGTACGTGGAGTGGTGTAGTTACAGGGCCCGCCCTCCCCATTCGGATGGCGAAAAGGGAAAATAAGTAATATAGAAAAGAGTGAAATAAAGGTGAGGGGGAGGCAAGGTAAAAGGAGGGTGTTTGTTCTCCTTTTAACACCTTCACCTCACTCGGCGACTCAATTATATCGCTTTCAGCTAGTAAGACCGCCCCCCCCCCGTCCGATGACACTAGTGACCCCTCAGCGGCTGACCCCTCGCTACGCCATTGGGTACCTGGATGTCAGTGGCGTGATCGACATGAGAATGGCAAAAAGTCGTTGCATCATGACAAATTGTAATTTTGAATCCGACTCCGCGTGTAGTGAACCTTGCGAGTAAGCCGAGCAATGCTAACCTAGAAAATCAATTTAATTTTACGGGGAAAGAGGGAATCAGGCTCTTTGAACTACTTTTCTTAATCCATCTATGGTTGGAGAGGGATTAGATTTAGACGATCAATCACGTGATCTTCACTTTGCCAGAGGCAATATTTATAAGGCTTGGTTACGAAATTCCCTATGCAGGACCATGACAACAACACGAATCGTCCAAGACGACTGCAATGTTGCAGAAAATTAGGCACGTGAGAGAGATTAAAACACGCCTAGCACTCGAGAGATTCCAGCAAATCAACACTAATTTGGTGCCATAAACAACATTTCTCACTTGGCAGTTCAAATAGAGGATAAAGCAGGAATCAATGGAGAGATGTGATAAAATATCAAATATCAAATATCTTTTCATCAAGTTTTAATGTGCATTCTGCAACGTACATGTAGAATAGGAATCTGAGACATTCTGTTATCGTCATGTCGGACACTTTCGAAATTTGCCGCAGAGTAATTTGATCATACTGCTATTTTTGAAAATGTGACAGAATTATTTAGTTTATTTCTGAATAAATCCTGTAATGGAGGTGAGGATGTAGTGTTTATAGTTGTTTCTAGAAATGACTTCATATTCATTTTGTATCCTGAAGATAGTCTCAAAAGAAAATGAAGTATGAAAATGATTACCGATCTATTCTCAATGGATTTATACAAATTGAAGAAGAAAAAAACCTTGGTGTCCATAAAAAGATATTCACAAACCTCATGCAAATTATGGATATTTTTTTTCCTTCATGCTAGCCGGAGGGCACAGTCGTTGATTTTACTCCCTAGCCATTGCTTGGTTGATAAACGTCAATACATAATCAAAAGCCTCAAAAAGGTAATCCGTGATTCCCAGGCCTTTTCTTGTTTTATTCATTCGGCACTATTTTTTCTC
The DNA here is from genome assembly GCA_035222895.1 of Strongylocentrotus droebachiensis. Classification (NCBI taxonomy): domain Eukaryota; kingdom Metazoa; phylum Echinodermata; class Echinoidea; order Camarodonta; family Strongylocentrotidae; genus Strongylocentrotus; species Strongylocentrotus droebachiensis. Next base: position 21,279 of record JAVYIG010013725.1, read on the forward strand.
TCAATAAAATTGGTATCAGTATATTTGTTATCGGTAGGACTTTTCCACTATGTTGTATATTACTCTTGTTCCGTTGTCCGTGACTAGTACATGGACTCCAATCTCTATAGTAGAATGTAATAACATAACATCGATAACAAAAATTATGATGATAATAATAAAATGATAACTAGAAATGCAATCGTGTCACAACGATGTGCGTGCAATGACGCCATGTTTCTACGTGTCAAACGAAAGAGCTTCTCTCGGACTATCCAGAGCAATTCGTACGAAGTCTGTAGCTTCTGTGATATTGGAGATAGGTAGGGCGAAAGAAAGGCCTCAACAGTGACCTTGATGGGATAGTAGTAACTATGCCTACGAAGTTTGAAAGAAATTGGGATAGGGGAAAGAACCTAGAAAGGGCTCGCAAGCACTGCGTGCAAAAACCAATGGGATTTGGTGCATATGTTCGTCATTGCAATAAAGATCGTTCTGGGAGCCAAAAGCGTGAACCCGATATGTCCCATAGACAATGCGTGTAATGCATGGGCGGAAAAACTACAGGATCTGTATTATGACCGGAGTTAAATTGTTTTTTCTCTCTCTCTTGATGTCTCTTTATGGGCCGTATTTGGTATCATTAGAAAGAAAATTACATGGTTGTTATTGTAAACCACTCTTTTTTTTGTCTATGATAATCCTATCGAAACACGTGATGTAAAATAGATTTATAGTACAAAATGGCGTTTTTAATGACCCCCTTGACGAATTTCAAAAATCCGGCCACGAGGTGCCCTGCGTACTGCAACTCGAAATGACACTGCAAAATTTCAAGGAAAAAAAAGGATGTTTAGGGGGCGAAAGAAAGTCTGAGAAATGACGTCATAGCCAATACGTGTTATAATATTGGGCGGAAACTCGGCGGAAATCGTATAGTGACCCTTATTCAAATGTGATTTACTCAAAATTTTCTGTGTGAACATATACTATACTTGGTATCATTCGAAAGGGCACTTCATTGCGGTCAGTTTGACACTATTGTTATCTTCGCGCAATGTATTGCACGCATTTAACGCGCTATTACGTAATGCATAGTAAATTCATCATTTTTGGCGATTACTTTGCGCTGACATATTCGAATTTTACCAAACTTGGTAAACAGTTGTCACGTATATGGATACATATGTCTGCCAAGTTTCATTGATATAGGTATAAAGATCGCGATTTTAGAGCAAGTTGAAGTTATTTTGGAATTTTCTCGAAAATGGCGAATTTGGAGGGCATTTTTCTCAAAGTCGGTCAGTGTAAGGGTATATAATTTTGTATATGGCTGGAAAGGGCATATCTTCAAGTATCTAAATCCAAAAAAGGGTACGGGTTTGCCAAGCCATTATGGAGATACGGCCACAGAAAGAAAGCCAATTCCCAGAACTTTAGAGGGCGCTATTTATGTTTTGCATAGCCATTGGAGCATGAAATTTGGCATGGCTATGTGCAATTATGAGATAAGGATAATGTGAGATTTAAATACAAAACGGAATTTATATGAGAAAGTTATGGAAGTTTTAGATTGTTTAGGGGTCCATTTTTCAAGAACTTGAGAGATTTTTGACGGAGTCGGTTTTAGATTTGAATTTCGAGTATGAAGATGGCATTTTGAAGGTCAAGTCATCCGTCGCAGATGAAAGAACATCTCTCAGACTATCTAGAGGAATTTGTTAGAAGTTTGTAGGATCTAGGATAGTGGAGATAGGAAGGAAGATAGAAAGGCCTTAAAATGGACCAGAAACGGACAAAATGGCGCCTGGACGGTCATGCATGAGTGATTTCGAAAATCGAAAAAGTAGGTGACCTTGATGAGATGCTAGAGATGATGCCTACGAAATTTGAAAGGAAAAGGACTTGAGGAAAAGACCTGGATAGGAATAACAAGCACTACGTGCAACGCGAATGGGATTCCGGACGACAAGAAGAAGAAGTAAGCATATTAATAATGTGAACGAAAACAAGGCAATGACGAAGGTTCGTCATTGCAATGATACGATAATGTTAGCGATACTAATGGTAATAATAATAATAGTCATAGACATTGGGGGTCATGGCCCTTTATTTCTGTCTTTATCTGCTATTCTTAAAAAGCTAGTATAGCTGATTTTATTTTTGGGTGCCAATTTGTTCAGTCTTTGCATGTATGATAATGATGATCGCGGAGTTGCATGATGATATTAATAACATTAATATAATCATTTTAACAGGATAGTGGTGATGATTATGACAATAGTTGTGACGAAAAGTACAAAAATAATTCATCTAGAAATGAAATCACAAACGATGCAATATATCCCTGTGAGCTTCAGAAAATCTTTTCCCTGTCATCGATATTGCTATTACCGCATAGTGCCTGAAGTGCTACGGTACCCTGTCATTAATGCAACAGACAACATTTCTTACAATAAACCTCTAGATTAAAAGTCAAGTGAATAAGCCACTTAAGCTGCAGTCATACCAGAGACATGCCCCAATCATACCGAGACGATTCTTCTTATTTTCAAGAACCCCAAATTATTTTGTTTTGCCGCAGAGTTCGATCTGGGCCCCATTTCACAAACTTGTCATCAGTGACAAATGACAGTTTTTGTTATAAGCTAGTGAAATCCTTGCTTCTGATTGGATATCAGCAGATTTGTCACTGATTTTTGACATTTGTCATTGAAAAAAGGGCTTTGTGAAACGGGTTCCATGTTTTGTTTCGCCACATCTCCTTGCAGCAGAGATCAATCAGACTCACAGCAAACACTTGGTATGACATTTTAAAAGAAAAATACGGCTTTGGGGTTAAATCGTACTGATTCGGTTAGACCTTTATAGAGTGGTGAAGTGTTTCCGAAAGAGCATCAAAAATATTGTCTAGATGTCGAAAACCAATTGAATAGGTTAAGTATTGGCTGAGATATGACCATCTGAATAAAAAGATTGCCTATGGGAACTCAATGTTATATTGCTCTGGTTCAGAGCAATATAACATTGGACACTGGACATTATTTTTGATGCTCTTTCGTAAAATGAAGAAAAAAATGAGAAATTCTAAAAATAGATTTGTATGATGTCAAAGCTTCGGTACCATATTGTATAAATAAAGATTCATCGTATGTCATGCGGATCATTCGGATTTGTGCAGATGTTACGAGAAGTTGGAAATGTGAAAGTTATCGTCGTATGTCAATAATACCGAAGGTCTAAACACCGAATATATTACGTATAATATACACGTCAATTTCTCACTTGATTTTAATTTATTTGATCTTCAGTTATTTTTTGTTATGAATCAAGTGAGAAAGTCATGCGTATATCATACGTAATATATTCGGTGTCTAGACCTTCGGTATTATTGACATTCGAATACGATTTGTTCAGCTTAGCTTTCATGAGGAAGCGACTTTTACACTCAAATCCTACTACATCCAAAAGTCTGGATAAATATACAGCATATCATATCGACCCCCATAACTACCAAGCAAGCTGAACAAATCGCAATCGAATGTCAATAATACCGAAGGTCTAGACACCGTCGTCTCTATATTACGTATAATATGCACATGAATTTCTCACTTCATTTTATTTTCCATATACATCATCACAAATATATTGTTCACATGAAATAATACTGTATATAGAAAAAAATAGATCGCCATAAGCTGACGTCCTCATCACCGTGATAGCCAAAATGGTAAGAAATTGACACACCTGGGCCCCGTTTTTATAAAGATTTGATATTAATATATTAATCGCAACTTATTTGCGATTGATATCAATTGCAACTACGTACAAAAGAGACAGGGGACTGCAAACTTGCCATTGATTTGGATCAATCGCAACTCTTTATAAGACGGGGCCCTGGTGTATCTTATAGATCGAGGCTAACAGAGCCTTTTAAAACATGAATACACCTCTACTTATAAATATTCCAGCCTCTGAGTTTTCACAAAATCTCTAAATTGACCAAAAAATTATAATAACCATATTTCACAGATCTCACGCTTGCTGGGCTACGCCCCTCGAAAAGGGGTAATACGGTCACGTGGCTTTGATGACGCATTTGACATCATTGCGGGAATGTCCGATTTGTCCTACAGCTAAGGATTTTACAATCTCATTGTAATTCATTAGGAATGACGAAATTGCCAGAAACGTACTGGGATTATCAAGCGCATATTTTTTTTTTAAAAATAATTATAGTCTTTTTTCCTCAATTAATATCATATGTTGCCCTTTTAAAGACATTTTAAGGCCTAAATCACCCTCCTTTTCACCGGAAAGGCTCCTGCAGTGACGTCATATGCTATTGCGCAATACAGCTCCGTAAACTGGGTCTTTTTTTGAGCGTTCTGAGTCGTCATTTTTAAAGCTAGATTCCCGAATTATTGATGATTTCTAAGGAAAATCATTGTCATGTTTGGAATCTCCGTCAAAAATTATTCTACCTGTCTCTTTTCCCCATTTTTTAGCCCGTTTTGGTTAGAGTGGCCCTTAAATGGTTTTTTCAACATCCTGATATGGGATAAGAGATCGTCATCCAGTGGTCTTTTGAGGAGGAGGAGGCGCTCCAGTACACCAGACTCTGAAATGTGTAGTTTGAAGTTGTTGAAAGATAGATATTGCGATAGCGTGCACGGGAAATCACTTGGATCTTGGCAGATAATTATAATGGTGATGTTTACTAGTTCATGCGAGCGGCGACTTTCATGTTTAATATTGGCGTCATGCGCATACGATCATTACGATGCTACCAAAAAGATAGTCGTACGTACACACCTGTTTGCCATAAATATAATATCATCTCGGAGTGTGACTTTGAGCAAAGTGACAAGTACAATGATCTGTCACGATGATGAATTAATCATCAGAATTTCCCTCTCCTTTGGAGTATGACTGAATAAAATGAGCCCTATACCAAATTTGATCATCACCCTATATCATGCCTATATCACTTCATTAGGATTCGGTACGCTGCACTCGTGTTTCCTGTCTAATTTGAGTTAATTGATCTTGGGTCCCTGGATAATAGATGGCAAAATTTACCGGTTTTAATAAGTAGGCCTACATATCAAATATTCATGAAACCGAGTGGGATTAAACCGACCCGACGCTAATGCGCGGGAAAGCGTGTAAAACCAATCCATTGATGTGAGAATATTCCGAGCTCTCCTTACCAATATTAGTGTTCTTATAACAAACGACAAAACGTTCATGTTTGTAAAGAAAACAAACATCGGGAAGGGGAAGGCTTTTATCATGTATCAAGACCGACAGTCAATTGTAGCATGGTGTATAATACCATAATGTTCAACTTCATTATTGCAGAAATCGGTCACTTAGTAAAGAGGCAGACTAATTAAGCTTATTATACTAATTAAGCCGACGAATTCGTTGATGATTCTGATCACAAATTGAGGACATGTGCAGACAAGATTGCTCTGGTCCCCACATTATATTCTAACACAGAAGTTAGGATATCAAGAAGACTCTCCTAGAGACTTAGGTACTTCTTTGTAGGACATCGTTGCGAGTCTACGAGACCTGCATGTTTACCCATTAAAGGTATTACAAAGTTTTGGGAAATTTTGAAAAATGGGTGGACAGTGATTCTTTACAATTTTTATATATTTGGATGCCCCAGTGGATGAATTAAAAGCACTAGAAATTTTAGCCCCTAAAACACTTCTGCTTTCGAGAAAAGTTGAATATAAAGATTTACCGGTGCTCCCGGTAAATTTTGAAAAATTTCAAATAGCTCCTACGGCCGTACAATGGTAGCTGCGACCATGAAAATCTCAGAATATGTAGTTGTGGTATATAATTTCCGAACGGGAATAGCTAATCGGTCGATTTTAGTCAAGAAACATTGTTTTATATCTTAATGAATATCTTGACCTTGAGAGGGAGCTATATAACATAAAGCGTATATTATTTACAATTTCATAACTTTAGAGTCGATTTCGACCGCGACAACGATCAGTGAATATTGTAGGATCGCATATGCTTCCAATATGTTCATTTGAACCAAATTCACGACCCCATACCAAAACTTTGTATTACCTTTAATGTACTCCATATTTTTGTTACACGCTAGTCGTAAAAGTGCGCTGGTGGTAAAGCCTACATGACATGTAGGCTTTACCACCAGCGCACGTTTACGACTAGCGTGTAACAAAAATATGGAGTACATTAATGTAGGCATGCACTACCGTAGTTTAACTTGGTTGCTCTCTAGCTGAACGATCGTTCGTTCGTGTCTCCTTATAGATCAAGATTAATGTAAAGTTCCTAAATTAAAATAAAAAAAGTTTTTGAATTCCATCGCCCGTTATTTACAAGGGCCGGCCAAGCTATGTCTTTATCTGATGATTGTCATGCATGGTGTACATTGTATCATCATGCACCTCGCATGTAGGCTGCTAGACTAATATTAGTCGTTTCCATGGTGTTTATCATAGAAATGGCCAGACTAGCGTGTAAAAAAAATTTGCGCGTCCCATCCCGGTGTCAGCATGTCTACCCATTAAATGTATTTCCACCAATTAAATGTATTTCCACCAATTCCGGTGTCAGCGAATTTTCGACATACTGCACATTGAAACTGCCGAACATGTCCCTTTAAAGGCCCCTATCTCACTGAACGGTGAATGCTTGCGAATGTAGCGAATCTGGGGTCTCGCCAGGGTTCGTAAAAGGTTGCAAGAAAGTTCGCAAACAGTTTTCACTATTTTTCTTGTAACAGTAACAGGCGTTTGCGAAACAGTCGTAAGCCTTTGCAAACGGTTGTAAGACGGTGTCGCTCTTTGTTATCGCCAGTTCTCTATGTTTCACCAATGCTAGCGACAACGTCACCATATGGTTCCTTTATAAAAATCGACCAATTGGGTACAAGGAGTTAGCAAAAGGTCTCAAACGTTCGCAAATAGTGGCAAAGGATTGGCAAATAGTTGCTAATCTTCGCAAAAACTGTCGCTAACATTTGCTTACAGTCGCTAATAGTCGCCAACTGCCTTTTGCAAACACGTTCAGAAACATTCGCTCAAATATTGTTAATTGTCGCTAAACGTCACTAAACGTCGCTGATTTTCGCCAACATTCGTCAGAAAAGTTGGCGAATCCAAATTCGCAACGTTCGCAAGCATTCGCCGCTCAGTGAGATAGGACCTTTAACGATCTTTCCATAGATGTGACCGTTGCTGAACTGCTGAATATTCTTTACTGTAACAATTACTGTAGGTCTACAGTTAGTCATTACTGCAAGTGAGTGTATGAATATGAAAGCAAGTTTCAATCAATGGAGTGCGCTATCAACTACAAAGTTAATGGGCAGTTGGTGACTCCCCAAGCCCCCCCCCCCTCGACCCTTCCTTATAGAGATGAATAGAAATGATTGAAGACGACGTTTGTGTGAAGACCGAACTCAACGCAATGGGCCATGAATGTGATGGAGACTTTAGGGAAATCAATGCTACAGATTCGTGCAACACTGATCGGATGTAGCACGTGCCTGTCAGATAGGTTTTGAATACAATATGGAACTCGGTGCAGGCATTAGAATGAGGACGTGAAACTCGCCAACGTTCGGTATTTCCCCCAATGACATACTCTGGATACTGGACGACGTTGGAGGGGAACACTGCCATCCATCCGTCCTTCCGTCTGTCCGTCCGTAACACATCTGGTTTCCGTTCGATAACTTCAGTAATGTTTGACGGACTTTTATTGAAATTTGATATGAAGGTACATGGTATCAAAATCAAAACACAGCCTAAGTTTGATTTCGGAGTATGTAGGTCAAAGGTCAAGGTCATAGCTCATTAAATATGCGAAAATTATCAATAATTGCTAATTAGGCCTATGTAAAAAAGCTACAGTAATTTATGTATGCAAAAACGTGGTTTCCGTATACCGATTACAATAAAGTATATATCATTACTGCAAGTGACTGTGTATGAATATGAAAGCAAGTTTCAATCAATAGAGTGCGCTATCAACTCCAAATAATTATTCTTAATGGGCAGATGAATGTGATGGAGACTTTGGGGAAATCAATGCTACAGATGCGTGCAACAATGATCGGATGTAGCACGTGCCTGTCAGATAGGTTTTTAATATCGAACTCGGTGCAGGCATTAGAATGAAGAAACTCGCCACCGTTCGGTATTTCCCCCAATGACATACTCTGGATACTGGACGACGTTGGAGGGGAACACTGCCATCCATCCGTCCTTCCGTCTGTCCGTCCGTAACACATCTGGTTTCCGTTCGATAACTTCAGTAATGTTTGACGGACTTTTATTGAAATTTGATATGAAGGTACATGGTATCAAAATCAAAACACAGCCTAAGTTTGATTTCGGAGTATGTAGGTCACAGGTCAAGGTCATAGCTCATTAAATATGCGAAAATTATCAATAATTGCTAATTAGGCCTATGTAAAAAAAGCTACAGTAATTTATGTATGCAAAAACGTGGTTTCCGTATACCGATTACAATAAAGTATATTTTCAGATCTTCTCTTGGGTCATTCCATAAAGTAGTAAACTTTCTGTACATCAAATCCCCAGGTATTAGTAACTTCCTTGCCTAGTAATATAACAGTATATAATATAATAGTATATAATATAATAGTATAGTCTTAATGGAAGAAATTTGTTCTGACGTTTATAGGTCACTTGTACCCAGTGAGAGGATGCTACGCTTTGCGTTGACTTGTTTACCTTGCGTCATAGTGACCGATGAGAGACCTTTAAGCTTTAATTTAATCTTAATTATTAGAGCATTCAGAAATTGATTTGCTCTAAAATACGCTTCCCCGGTGAAATGTCATGACAATCGAATACTATTATGATACATTACAACACATTATTTTTGACCCGGGCTGAAGGATTCCTTGATCTGCTAATGTATTTGTGCGTTTTGTAGGAAAACAGATTTATCTTCTTTTTGTTTAAATGCCTTTGGTGGCTACACTAGAGAGAAATAAGTCTTTGCAGAAGCTTTTTTTCCGTAACCTTTAGGTAACAAATTTCAAAATCGTTATCTGATCATTCTGATCTATCGTCTAGGTGCCCCCTCCCTATTGACCTTGGTCTTCATGAGTTCGGATGCCCCCCCCCCCCTCCTCCATCCCTCGCCTGAAGTAATGCCAATGGTCTGGATACGCCACTGTTTTCTTCATTTTCATCCATATGGTGTAAGGAGTGGGATAACAGAAAATGTATGGACTAATTGGATTTGTATCAATTTCTCGTGGCTTCCTGTTCGAATGACTTGAAATGAACGAAAATATTAACATTGTTTGTCAGGACTGAAATGTGCCGATCAATGGAACTCCCATATGTCCATGTGTATCTGATATCTCGTGGAAGCAGAATTCATTTTGATTTCTTTATTTCGCCTTACGATTCTGTCGCAATTTATTCTCAAAAGTATAGGCCAAACAAGAAATGAGCATAATAAGATATAATTTGGTATGACATATTTTAGGTTAAACATAATTCGACAATCTCTTGAAAATGAATTGAACTCCATGACAACTTCATTTACAACGCCCAATGTGCAATGTCATAACAAGTCATGTCATTTGAAAGCTCTTCGTCTGGGGAGAGGGGGGAGGGGCAGTGTTTTCTCCGAAAAGTCTAAACCATGTAGACGCACATTATGTACCAGGGGCCTCTACAATGTACAGGTCCCTGCATGTACATTCCATGTCTCTTTTTTTTTGGTCACTGAAAGGAAGCCGGATGGATGCATTGCTCCCCTTGGCTCCTGGCTAGAATAATAAGGATGCATCCAAGAGCCCTCAATCCCTTAAATCCCACGTCACTGTCAGTGGTTACGTTGCACCTGTCTCTTTGCTAGAGCAGGTCAGGGGTTAGGGTTAGTGATGGAGTTTGGCAAGCTAACATAGCATTGAGACACATGTAGGATTGGGGGTACAAAACAGTGAGGGTGGGGAACACTATACCTTTTTGAGGGAACACATTTTTCCATGTGAGTAGAGGAACATGGTGTAAAGTCGATTCAGCTACGCTCTTCAGTGAAATGAGTACATCCTTGAAAGTTGTTGATAGAGTTTTCAAAGAAAAAATGACAGAAGTTCTTCACCATTGTTGTGGTGGTTGATTTTGTATTCGTTTGTTTTTTTGTTTTTGTTTTTTGTTTTGTGTGTGTGTGTGTTTTTTGTGTTTTTGCGGGGGATGAAAAAGACGATTAATCAACCTCCCATTGTTGGTCGAGCTTCTAAACTATACGTCAAGTCTGCCTCGGGACTTTTAGCTTCTCCGCTCGACTTGCCACATTTGCAATTTCGCGCAAACAATAGGCATAAATTAATTACTGACCGAATTTTGCAACACAATGGCGTTTTCAAAATTACAAATTTTTGGTCTTGATTAACTCCGTGACAACCGTTTTAATTCTGGTATAGATTGACCTTGCACTGTTAACAGTTAAATTATGGAGTATTATATCGATATACTGAGATATACAATGCGGCACAGGTAATTTTTTTGTTGCATATAAGTGTCAATTGGTATGATGGTCTTCGACGACAAATACAAGTGGGTGCTCAGTGAAAGTTAGAGTGGAAAATGGTACGCATCCCAAAAATGATTATTCCCCCTTTCAAATATTTTCATAAAAAAGAAAATCTTTGTCATGTTATTGTTCTTAGTAAAGATGCAATCAGAGGACAGTTTGATATGTGCTATATAGCCGAACAAAGGGTGTGTCCCTCATTACTAATAAACACGAAAACTGAAAACTTTCCAAAGCTTCTGGAAGACTCATAATCTAGAACGTGTAAAGATTTTACAACGCCTTTTTTAGTTGAGATGCTATCAGAGGATAGCTTGACATGTGCTATATAGCCGAGCAAAGGATGTGTTCCTCATTACTAATTAATACGAAAACTGAAAACTTTCCAGTACTTCTAAAAGACTCATAATCACGAACATGTAAAGATTTTACAACTCCTTCTGGATGACGTACAATCATTAGTGCAAAGCCCACATCACACCAAACTAGTTCTCACTATACGTTCTGGAAGATGTTGGCAAACGGGCTCACCTAAGAACTTCATGGACGGGCTCGGACTGGCTTGGACGGGAAGGGTGCTCTAGAAATTTGAGCCAGTACAAAATGTCCCCGTCCCGCAATTAGAAGAGTGATAACGTACTAAAAACGAAACGGACGTACTATACGAACGGAATAAGCTGAACGGGGTGGTCGGGTTACAAACTAGTTAGAATGGGTTTGGACGTATTGGGAACGAGGGAGAACTTATAAGAACGGGTTTAAACGGACTGCTTGGTAGTGGCAAATTTAGCCGATCTGAACTTGATGTGACTGTTTATGAACGAACTAGGATCATATTATAGACATTAATATTTACACATTCTATCCTGACCTCATACCGTTTTACGATTTTCTAGGACGGTTCCAGAACGTACTGAGAACTAGTTTGGTGTGATGGGGCCTGTAGAGGTCCATGACTGCAAGTCTTCTCGAAGGCACTAGAAAGGCTTTTTCGTGGTATATTGTATAAAGAACACATTCGTGACATTTTCAAGAAATTTTTATTCATGCATTCGCTTGAATCCATGGTAGTATCATTAATGCGCGGCATAGTCAGAGTAATTGAACAGGAGGCGAGTCGATTATGAGATGATTACACACAGGCGTAACGCATGTTTTTTTCAATTTGTAATGTCTGTCTTTCATGTTTGACTACCAAAAGAAAACATTAGCAATTACGTCTTCAAAATGAAAAACAGAACTCGTCCTGACAAGGATGCTCGATCCATCCCAAGTGGTAGAGCTTAAATAAATGAAAATAAATGAAAAAACCCTCTGAATAATAAATATTTTAGGATTAATGAAGAGTCCAACAAATCATGATTATTAGCGATAGCTAAGTATTGTTGAGCAACATGGATAACTTCACATGTAAGCATATTCAATGACAGTTCATGATTGTTTGGGTTATATGAAGAAAAAAAAAAACCTGAATGCAACTTTTGTTTAGAAGCAACTAAAACAAAGCCAAAGTCGAAGAAAACAAATCTACACAGTATTTTGTATGTAAGTGTAGGTAAAATCTTTTTAAGAGCTAAGTTAATCTTGTTTTCAACACACAATCACAACGAAAGGGGTACATGTCTCTTTAAACAAAGCAAATGAATAGATTGGAGGCTTGATCTTCCTACTATTATGACTATGTATTTCTTTTTCAATCCATTGGAAATATAAAAAACAAGTTTCATTAAGTATTTTGTCCAATAACAGATTCATTGTGTATTTTTCCTTCCTGTCGAAACACCTTATTTCATTTAAGCGTTTTCTCTTTCTTTTGTTGTATTCACTCTCTATTTTTCTTCTTCTTCTTTTTTTATTTTCGTTTTCCCACTTTGCAACTATCACCTTGTTCATTGTTTATTTATGTATATGTTTTATGTAAATAAGCATTTATCTGATATAGGGTACCTCGGTAGAACAGATATTCTAACTGAAAATGTTTCCCTGTATGTCGAATTATAAAATCGCAGTAAATTAACCAAAGCATACGACTGAACCCCCTATATAGTGAGGGCCAGCATACTGCACTCAACATACTTACATTCGCACCCCCTTCTTTCTTTCTCTCTCTCTCTCTCTCTCCCCCTGTCTCTCTCCCTGTATCTCGTCCATTTTCTCTCTCACACTCTCCCTCTCTCAGTCACACACGCACACACATGCACACACACAAACACACACACACACACACACACACACACACTCTCTCTCTCTCTCTCTCTCTCTCTTTAGCTCTATCTTCATCTTGTATGAATAATTGCTGGATTCGCCACTGTCTTGTTTTAATGCCTCGCGGAGTGTTTTTCAAAATTACATTTTTCGCTACCCAATATTTCGCGAATGACATTTTAAGAAAAACACTGGATAAGGACCTCGAGACAAACCCGGGAGATGCAATATATATTGCACCGAAAATAATAGCATTTGCTTCGCAGATTTCCAATAACGAAGCTACATAATGAGAAATTATTTTTGTCTAGAATACATTTTTTCATTATGGAATAATGGAAAATATGGAAAACTTACAAAGTCTTAGCTCTTTTTTTTTATAGATGCGATTGCGATCAATTTGAATTAATTTCAACAATCAACGGGGCTGCAGACAAAATATTCATGGGCGTCGATCCTTGCTTTATACCCGTTGTTCAGGCAAGGAGTTATTACAATGTACTTCATCGGTGCAGGGGGGGGGGGGGGATAAATGAATAGATCATCCCCAATGAACAATATAGGTATCAAATACAGATCTACGCCATGCATCTTATTAAGCTTTGAACAGTAACATTAGTTTTGAAAGTTTGGCTTTAAGGCCTTCACTGAAGTATACTTGACTGATTTGAATCAATGTTTAATCCACCGCTATGTGATTTTTCGCAGTATGATCACCAAATGAACAAATTCGCCGGTAACATGAAAATTACTTCGGAGTAGTGGAATTCTAATATGATGAATTCATGGGTTTAGAAAATTGCATTTTGCCAAGCAAAGTGAATAAACAAAAGAAGGACATAGAGTGCTTCGGAATTTTCAATTACCCAATGCGAGGGATCAGAGCTGAATAAATAACAAATTTACAGGTGGGCAGATTTGCCTCCAGCGACGAGCGACGACTCGGGGGAAAACAGATTCTCGGTGAAAAAAAACATACGTCCATACTGCTCATGGCAGGATTCAAAGGGGGACAACCCCCCCCCCCCCCCAATTCCTGTACAAAACTTTATAGAGTCACTTTTCCATACTTTTCCAATGTTCATGGGGGAGAAGTTATTAAAAAAGAATTATTCACTATTTTTGTTCTACCCCAAGATTTAAAAAGCTGGTGAAACGTCTGATAATACTCTTCTGATTCGGAATTATATCATTATTTTTGTACTTCATCCTTCCCCCTTCTTTAAACTCCCGGTACCGCCAATGACATCAGTATAGTGCCTACAAAAAGACAAACCCCTGGATTTCTCATTGCGATATAGGCTTATGATAGAAATGCTTTTGTGTCAAAGGTCAAAGGTCTTCCAGGTACGTTGATTCCACCCCTTTTCTAGTTTGACCTGTGCTGTCGGCTCTGTGACTTCTCGACAGATGGTTTACTAACGATACGTCTGGCTAAGTTCCCTGGATGTTTTGATAGACTGGCTCATTCTCATTCTGTAGAAACAAGGGCGTAAAACATGATCGTACCAGCTAATTAATTTTTGACAACAAGCGAGGCGACGGTGCTAATGAATAACCCGGATGCCCAGAAAAACAAATTATTAAGGTTGTGATTTAATCATTAATATACATTATCTCAGATATAAAAATGACAAAAATCTAGACCAGGATGTGATGTCTGATTATGAGGAGAAAATCGCCCGAAAATTAGGAGTTTCTGGGTTCTGACACTTCTTTTCTTCCTCGCACCCTTAGTCTGTGTCGAAATCAATTGACAAAATGAATCTGTAATTGTGGCACGTAATTAAGTGTGCCAAATTATTTTTGTAGTCGCAAAGCAACCTGAGAATGATTTGTTACAATATCAATTGGTCCGATGGGGCTCTTCTCAGAATCTAATTACGATTGCGAATTTACCACACGTAGTAAGAGAATGGGTTAAAATGAAATCCAACTTTGATAGCAATCTTATCAAGAGGAAAGCAGAGAAATCGGGAAAGTAGATTGGTGAAAGAATGAAATCAGACAAAAAATCAGAGAGTTGTAAAATTGTTATAATCACTACAGGGATTGGCTCTTCATATTGGCAGAACCGATTGTCTCTGTGATGTAGTGGCGGACAACTTTCCCACTTGCTCCATCACACACGATAACTAACATTTCAAGTTTTAAAAGATGTATGACTCATGAGAGACTTTTCTCTTTAAAGGACATAATATAGTTATAAACACCCATTAATATAATTTGAGTATTGTCCCATGGTAGAAGGCATTTAGGGGGAAAACAGTAATCACCACCCACTGACTAAACTGCCAATTTGAGATTCGTCTAGTAGACTGAACGATCTCATATTTCAAACATCCATACATTTCTTATTATTGGTCGATTTATTTCAAACTTTCGCTTTTCTGTTTATCTTATTAAAAGGGTTGGATTATCCAGTATTGTCTTTAGGACAAGAGGTTAGGAGGGCGGGGCATATTCACCATCTAGTTTACGCTTATAAATAAAATATGATAAATATGATATGAAATTTTTAATTAACACAGAAGGAAATATCTCACTTTGTGTTTGCTTTCATTTTTTCTTGCGGGGCTTTTTTACCATATCTTTTTGTTTAATTTGGTTAATCACTATGCAAAGCCTCTCCATCAATCCCGCTATGATGTGCACGAAATATCAGGGGGGGGGGGGGGTTGGTCGTTCAGAGAAAATACCATAATATTACCAAACACGAAAATATCTCACTTTGTATTATCTTGTTGATTGTTTGTTTATTTTTATCTTTCTTAGCTTGTTGCCCATATCGTTTCGATGAATTTGCGTCATCTATATGAAGGTTAGGTACATTTTACAGGAAATATCGTGAAGGGAAATAGTTTTTTTTTTGCTGATTGTAAATCGTAGTGTAATGCAAGGTCCTTTTGTCGATAAATACCCTATCCTTTATAGAGACATCAGAAATGAATTATTGATTCGTAGCATTCTATCCTGTTTAGAAACGCATGATCAATCAGGCATGATCATCCAATTTAAAACGATGCCGACTTACCGCAAGGGCTGGCAAACCCGACAGAAATGTAATCATCTAAAGTGACTACTACGGTATAGAATTGCAAATAGGACGAAATGTAATTTCACGATAATAACAATTTTCAGCACGATGTTCAAGACCGTGAGTGTTTACTTTAGAAAAATAATTTATGGGGTCGATCACCGAACCCTCTCCTCCTATACACACGTGTTTGTTAACCAGGCTTTTTAATATAATTTTAATGAAGGTACCCTGGAAATGAAAGCTACACAATGTACGGGGGTTTGTCGAAGGGATCAAGACTCCTTTTTTGTTTGACAGACATTTTTAGGGGCATAATGGACATCCCAAATATCTGATGACTTTCCCTTTTTTTTCCTGTAAGATTTTGTCCGGGGTGGGGGTGGGTACCCCCATTGTGCTTCATAACCTTTTCTGTGTTTGTCCGACTTTGGGGGTATAAGAGCCTCACCCCCCCCCCCCCCCCCCCCATTTTTGTTATTCTAAAAATCATGAAACCGCCCCTGATGCGGCTATAGTGTGTCAAATGGTCTATCAAGTTTCTATTGTAACTAAAATATGGCCGGTAAAATATATTATGAGTCAAGGTCATGTATTAATTACTTTCCTGGTACAGTTTTCACGATAGGTGTACGGATATCCAGCATTGCTACTAACTTTATTAAATCTCCTAAATTTAACGGTATACTTGCCAACTACTCCCACATACTTAGCAGGTATTCCTCTTGAGACTCTCTTCATATATGTCACCGGACTGTGGATCACAAGGTCCGCGGTTCAAGTCCCACCGCGGCACTAATGTCCTTTGGCAAGACATTGATCTATAATTGCTACTCTCCACCCAGGTGTTAAATGGGTACCCGGTAGGATGCGAAAGCTAATGTGCTTAGATTAGCAAGTGTGCGCTTGTAAAAATGACGCCTGGCTGGAATGCTCCCCAGGTAGTGGAGAATGTGCATACATTGTGTGCGGGTAAGCCTGAATCCAATGACCGGGGTAATAATATATATCTGTAAAGCGCTTTGATAGGGCCTTCGGTCCGGAAAAGCGCTATATAAGAACTAGCTATTATTATTATTATTATTCTCAAGAAGATAATTACACCCCAATAAAACTACCTCCTCACCTATAGTTATTTAGCAAAGATTGTGATCTTATCGTTTCATACAGTGAAGCTGATCGCCTTTTAAAAATCAATTTCTCTGTTCAAATATTCCCGACAAGGTATTAATAATATTTGAACATTTGTCACCGAGTAATTTAACGAAGCATTGCGGTATTCAAAACTGTATCTGATTGGGAAGACTGTACATGCAGTTCGTATACCTCAGTAACTCGTATTGAACGTTTCTTGTAACATCTCTAAAAAGAACACTTTTCCAAAGCGGCTCAGGGCCAGCCGATTCGTGGCCATTGGGTATAATATAATTGTTTGTTCGATATGCTGATTGAATTTAGTGAAGTTATTTAATCACATCAACCTAGAAAAAATGCTTGTTATACATAAACAGAAGGAAACAATTAAAGATTATATATATATATATATATATATATATAATTATAGTAAAATGACGAGAGGGGAGAGAGAAGGGAAAGGAGAAAAAGAAGAGGAGAGAAGGAGGATAATTTGGATGACGAAAGGGAGAACAGAAAGGGGAGAACAGGAGGGTAAGAGTTGGAGACGGAGAAACGGAGAGAGGGGAGAGAGAGAGAGAGAGGGAGTGGGGTAGACAATAAGAGTGGGAGAGAGAGAGAGGGAGGGATAGAGAGAGGGGGGAGACAGACAGAGAGACAGAGACAGACACACATAGAGAGAGAGGGGGGGAGATGGGGGTAATGTTGTTATGTGGCAAGGCTCTGGTCAAAACTCAGAAAAGAGAATTAGATCCAGTTTATATACCGAATCCGGAAATAATGGCGTCAGAATGCGTGACGTATAGCGTATTGACATGAGATAAAATATTGGAAGCCTAATATTAGCTTAGTAACATTAGTCCAAGGAGCTTAGACTAAGAATAATTTCAATCAATTTCCTTCGTCTTTGAGCTCAGGTCCTGGTGCCAGGTTAGGGGGCGTTAGTGAGTTAAAGAGAAGGTTGAGTTCTGGGAAAGATGAAAAATAATTTGTGAGCGTTACTCATTCTTATTATGCAAGTGTGGAAGAACATCAGATAAGACATGTTCCCTGAAAAGCATGGCTCTTCAATTGCCTTCATATTCTAAATATGCATGTAACATCGTAAAAATCGGGGGCCCGGCTTTTTACGCCACGTGTTCGTGTAGTCCCATATACATCTTTCTGTGTACAGTGTTTGTAACTTTACCAAGACTTGGCAAAATTTCTTATCATTTTGATGATTCCAAAACCTTGCAATACACACAAATTCTTATATGCTAGATGATCAACCTTTTCTGGTCGGTTCCACACCGTTTCTTTCACAATGCAATCGCATAACCAGAACTCAACTTCATCTTTAAATGTGTGATCGTGTCAATCAATGATTTTTTTTCAAAATCTTGTTTAGTGTATAATTATGTCTCGCAGCCGTTATACGGAATTTTTAACATATAGAAAGGGGTTGAATCTTCTCCAGCTCTAGGGGGGGGGGGGGTAGTGAGCACATTTTTTTTTTGGCCCTCGAAAATTTAAAAATTTGCACCCCCCCCCCCAAAAAAAAGGTAAAAATCACGTGTTTTTACACGTTTTTTTTCTCAGGGGGGGGGGGGGACCCTGGTGCTGCCTGTAACCCACTGCAATTTGTACTTTTTATAAGGTGCCCTATCTATTTGATACGCCATTACTTACATCGGATTGAGGGGTCAGATGATGTCTACCAAATTCTACACTCACACTCTCTAAAAAATTGAGGAAATGCATGTTAATTGGGTGAAATATTATACAATTATTTTAGGAAACGTTATCCCTCTGTGGTACATTTTAAGCAGTATTGTTTCAAGTTTCACGAAACAATCATGCACGTACACTAATATTTACCCATCTGTTTTGTAAAGTGCATAGGGAGATGTTATTTTGGGAAATGTAATGTTTGTTCGGTATGGTGTCGGCATCGTTGATTTGTCTTGGGTATGAAAATCAACTCCACAGTGTTCTGAATTTCAGAGCATATGGTTATTAAGTAATCAATCGAAGCAAGTTTCGATTTTTTGAAAGTCGAGATACTTCAATCGATATCAAATCTCAATCGGTCGGACCCCCCCCCCTTTATTTTTGGTTATAAATTAGTGGTTATAAGGTAATCCATCCAAGCAAGTTTCGATTTTTGAAAGTCGAGATACTTCAATCGATCTCAACCTCAACCATTCGCCATATCACTAGTTTTCTTGATACAGTAAATCGAGTTATTATTGAATCCTATGACTTGGCAGAGCTATTTATACCTATATTATTACCCATATAGTTGGAAAACCTTTTTATTAATTTACAAAGTTTATATCAGGTATAGCACACCAAAAATAATTACAACAAACACATTTATTTGATAGTTGCAAATGATCAAGCTTTATAAAAGCTTCAAAAAACAAAAAACAGAATTGAAATCGGTCAATGCGTTGTGATTTTATACCATTTTTTCGATATCGCAAAATTACCGAAAAACCTGCCAGAAATGGTCAAATTGTCAAAAATGGCATAATTCGACAAAGTTGACAACTTAATTCATCACTTATCTTGGACACAAATAATAAATTAAATTATCAGACACTAAAATATCATCTTTGTGGTAAAAAATACAAAAAAGAAAATTCAAATATCTATTGCCGTTTTGAAAACAGAAGCCAACAAAATAAGTAATTTTTGCCATTTTTGCGAATCTGCAGATATAAAAAAGTTGTGAAAATAACTAAGTCCACCTAATTAAAATGCGCATAATGTAATCAAATCAAAACCGAACATGATACATCAGTGAAACCTATGTATATCAGACAGGTATGGAAATATATTTCATTTGTAATAAAATGAAATCATGAATATTCATCAAATATGCAAATTAGGTCATTTCAGCTAATTATATATTCGCGCACTCATTATGCAAATTAGGAAAGTCAAACTGTTCATTTTTGGGGCATTTTTAAAATCACATATTCATAGATCATATTTACACCAAATATTGACCTTAAATTCCTAATATTTTTGCAATGCCAATACAATATGGCGATGGAATTTACTTGGATCACCGTCACAGCTATTTCTCCATGTGTTTCACAAATAATTCAGAAAAACCGATCATATGATAAGAATTTGTAGACTTTCAGCTACATCACAGTATATGTTTTTTTTTTTAAAGATGTCAGATTCGAGGATTTATGACGATTTTCCGAGATACCATTCAATCTTTGGGCATGATGGTAACCCTCTTGGCCATAACATTCCACAGGGACTGAATTTTAGAGAAAAACAAAGTTTGGTGATCCCAGTACAGTTGTGGCTACCTTGAGCGTAAATAACAAATTGATTCAATGAGTGAAACACATGATGATATTGCATTTTTGTAGGAGAGTTTTATACATTGAGGTGCATTTCTTCACCACGCAGAATAGCAGCGCGAGTCAATGGGCGATCAGCGGGCCATGTCACACATGGCTGAAAAGACAATATTCTAATTCAATAATTAACATATTTCCCACATGCCTATAACAATAGAACTACACAGAAATGTAGTTAAAGGTATGCTTGAAATATATGTGAAATAAAAATTTAAAAATATTGTTTAGTTTTTTTTAAATACATTTACAAAAATTGCTATTTCTACCAACTGACTGCTGTTGTGTGTGTGTGTTCGCGGGGCAGACTGTTCGCACAGGCAGTGTGATCACCCTATCATCTTAGAGCTTGATTTAATCTAAAGAGATTGGTAAAAAAAAAGTACTGAGAAAATGCAAATTTTTATCTATCAAGAACAAATCATATCGCCACAATCAGCAACTTTTATTTCAACTTTATAGGCAACAATGTAGTAGATTACCTGTATCGTATTAAATAGTTTTCAGTGAGATACAAGGGTATATCTCCAGGGGGGTGTTTCACAAAGATCCTAAGTTGAACTTATCTCTAAGTTGGACTTAAAAGTTATGGAAAGCCATTAACATCTTTGAAAATATTTTGTAAAAGTTATATTGAAAGGCATTAATTGTTTATTCAAATCATTCATATTTTCTATTATCAAGGAGATTTCATGTTCCGGATGTGGAATTTATAAAAAGTCCAAAATACTTGAATTTCTGCTTTTGAATATATTTCATTTTAAGACTCCAATGGCTGTCCATAATTTTTAAGTCCAACTTAGAGTTAAGTTCTACTTAGAATCTTTGTGAAACACTCCCCAGAGCTGATGGACGAGTGAAATTCTCTTGTTAAACGGAAAACCATTCAATATTGTTATTATTAATTGTATGACATCTGGGGGTGTTTCACAAAGACTATTAAAGGTCGACTTTAAGTTGAACTTAACTATGGCAGGCCATTCATGCCTTCATTTGCTCTCATCATCATGATCTTTAGATAATGTTTTTTTCTTTAATAAAGAATCATCAAAATTGTTAGCTTCTGTAGATTTGTGACCATGATGTGTATACGCCCCTTGAGAGACTAATGCCAGTAAACGGTGAGAGCAAACAGTCGATCTTAGTCTTTGTGAAACATTCGCCTGGTACCTCAGTTTTCTTCAATACGTCCTTTCGATTTTTTAAATTAAACATCAGATGATAAATTGTCATGACAGCGTATACTCGCAATCAACAAAACCATAACCTTTTATTTGACACTAATCATGACAAATCGTCGATATTATAAGCTCCCTTTTTGTCTTCAAAGAAACCTTGAAAGAGGCAGCAGCAGAAGGTAAATGTCAAGTCATGTTCTTATTTTTATGTCATGTCCATACCTTAAAGTTGGAAAGGCCGAAATGATGGTGATGATGTTGATGATGACTATGATGATGATGATGATGATGATGATGATGATTATGATGGTGCCATGATGATGATGATGATGCCGATGATAAATTATCTTTCGTTACCTCATATCATTTACACTTTCTGGCTTTAAACAGATTATTGATGACGATGAAGATTGTACGAATAACAATAATAGTAATAATAACAATAATTATGATAACAAAAACAAAAACAATAATAATAATCGTCATCATCATCACCATCAACATCATCACCTTCATCGTCATCAAAATGATAATGTAAATCATTCTTAAAGATAAGTGTCTTTTGAATTGAAACTGCAGGAGCTGCTGCATGTTAGGCAGAGCCTTTGAAAGATAGTATTTAGCTTATAGTGCAGTGTCTGTGTATGGTTTAACATGAAGTATGTCTCACGAGGGTCCGTTGAATTGAACTGTGAATATAAATATGAATATCAATTTCAATGTGAAATATGGATATGAATATGAATACTAATAAATGGATTATGTTCCTGCAAAATAATTAGAAGCGTTAATGTGTTCAAAGTTTCAATGATAATATTCCACGATGGTCTTATTTAGCCAGGATAGCCTCATCAGTTCCAAAATTGGTCTCTCAAGAACCCTGCAATGCTTATAACTACCCTCTAGTTACCTATTTAGTACCCTGTGTCGGGAGGGGCCAATGGCGCGATAGCTCAGTCGGTAGAGCAGTGGTCTCGTATTCCGGTGACCCGGGTTCAAAACCAAGACGATGCGCTAGTAGTGCCCTTTGGTAAGGCATTAATCCTCATTACCAGGTCCCTCGGAGAGGATCCAAGGCCTTCGGCCGTCTGGTTACTTACTATGTTATTGTCCTGTATTGATCCTGTCTTGTTTAATTTTACTGTATTCATGTTCATGACCTAGTATCGTTTTTCCATTCATGAATGAACCTGCATTCATTCAGCAGATGTATGAGATTTATTGTATTATTACCAACGCTCCTTCTCGCCCCTTTCCTTTTCTTCTCTGCAAGTCACACTCTTTTTATTTACATTTTTATTGTTGTTTCTAAGTTGAGGGCTGCGGGCACGTCAAGCTACTTCGCTTATTTCTGTAGCCCTCCTGCATCTAATGTATCTTAATTATGCATTCAATATATTTGTTTAATTTCGTTTATCTGCATAAAATTATATACACTTAAAACATTGTATCAAACCATATTATGTTCATGAAAATGTATGATGAAAAAGAGAAAAAAGATGCAGAAACCAATAAATCAAATCAAATCAAATCAACAAGCATGTATGCTTTCTTAGCAGCCAGGTAAAATAACTACCACCACAAAAAAAAAATTGTCCAAGGATGTAAGCACTGAGCTTGTTGGATTCGTTAAATTGAAAGTACATGAGGCCTATATAGGGTTTCGAAACTATATTAGCTATCGTTTTTAACAGAAGTAGAGGGATATAATATTGTCACTTCCTGATGTTATCTGAGTGGTTAAATTTGAAGCACTTCAACTATCTACCCTTCAGTGACATGTTTTACCGTACAACGGTACAAGTAGGGTAAAGGGTCAGGGATAGGGAGGATTTTAGTTTCAAAGCGGGGGGGGGGGGGGCACCAACAAAAAAGGCACTTTCTGTCAAAAAAAGAGGCACCAACAAAAGGGAAATCTCAAACCAAAAATATATAAATTTTAGACATTGGTTACTATATACAGTGCGTCCCAGAAAAAACGAAACCGAGAAGTATCGATGTTCTATCATAACTTAATCACAAATATAATTAATGAATGATACATATTTGGAAAGACATTTGGCGGGCGGTATCTGAATTTTGAAGAAAAATTCACATTTCTGGAAAGTTGAGTTCCTGCCCTTTCATATGACACCTCAATCAGGAAAAATGAGCGAGGAATGACAAAGTTCTATTTGTTTAAAGTAGTGCTTGCATTTCCATAATTTTATTAAACGAATTCGTTTTCACTGGCTGCCTGCCGTATCAATAAACGAAATTAACAAAAGACTTAACTCCGTTTCGTTGACAATCAGCCGTAGACGAGAGTCTTCATGCATGGCTGATTGTCAACGAAACGGAGTTAAGTCTTTTGTCAAATCTGCTTTTTTGCTACGGGGGCACGTGCCCACCCTAAAATTTCCAGGATCGGTTGAAATTTTGTAGACCCCTTTTTTTTTACCTCGATCGATTACATGTATGTGCCCCCCCCCCCAAACATCAAACTCTGGCTACGCGCCTGCTATATGACGTACTATCAAGTACATGATCAGGCAACGTATTTACATGTTAAAGTACAAAAACTTTTCCCATAATTATACACTACATAAATAAGATAAGACAATGTTTCAAACAAACAATATCAACAGAAGGAGCTTCTTTGCATTCTATAGCATGTGTCAAACGTGCCTGTTGGTTATGTAAAGGGATTAATGGCATTTGCCCATTTTATTGTATGTCTGTTTACGTTTATATACACAATC
>JAVYIG010013726.1:0-45496 GCA_035222895.1 Strongylocentrotus droebachiensis
TCCACGGCCACGATTCATGGCATCACCCGCTCAACAGCATCCAGGGTAATTCACCGTGTGTCAGTGACCCTCGGCACACTGAAACATGAGGTAAGTCAATACATTTTTCTTTAATAAAGCAAAGAGAAGACGAAAATACAGTCTGTCTAAATTTTGTATTTTGAATTTTCAATCAGCAAATTAATAAGACCAAGAGGATGAAAAAGAACTCTATTTTTTGTCATGCATATACTAAAAATACTATGCATTTTATAATGAATACATGGAAGACCTATTGCAGATAAATTTATATGTTTAATTAATCTTAGACGACCAAGCAATGACATGACATAGGTCTATGCAGCGGTCTGACAATTTAGTGGTTGCCATGGGACAGAGCCCGCGACTGTGGCGGCGGCCGGGCGGGAGGCTGGGGCAGCGCCGCGCTGGCGCGGTCGGTTAGTTGGCTGAGCCTAGCTGCCTGCCTTCATCGCGGTACTACTGTTACTGCAGTCTCTGTGTAGTCTGTAGACCTATAGTATCATTTTATTAGTGGTCATATAATCAAACAATAGCTACGTCTAATAAAGAATTCATAATAATAAAGACATCTTTATCCAAACTTCCTTCCCCAAGTTAGCGAGAGTGCATGCTAGATGCTAGCGCTGACTTGGTTACTATTTTGCACGTAGTCCTAGGTATATTGATTTGTGTAGAGTCGCCCATAAATTGGCGTGATATGATGCGAGCTTGATTGTATGAATCGTCTATCTATGACCCTTCATATAGGTATATATGTCAAAACAAATTTCTTACTGAATGATGATTGCATGATGAATGACTGTCATGACGAAAACAGCACCTTTTCTAATGCACAAAACGAGTCTCTCATCACATTCACATGATGACCAGAGGCAGAGGCAGAGAACAGAGGCAAATTGTAGCATGCACACATAATACGTACTCTAAATTGAATCAGCTGAGCCCAGAGTATGGAAAGCTATATGCCAATCGATAGATATTTTAACGTCTTCAACTTCCAATTTCATCATTTCCTCTTTTTGCACAGATATCAAATAGACCTAATGATAAATTTATATGTGCATGCACAGCAGTAAAAAATACCAAAAAAAAACTCACAACAAAATGGTTTTAAAAAAATATAGTAAAACAATACTGCTATATAATAAAGAAAATGATCGATGAAAAGACACAAAAAAAAAAAAAAAAAACTGTCATGATTATATTAAGAGGAAGAACGTCGATTCAAACAAGATTCTCCCCAGAGAAGCATAAACTAATAAGTAAATAATAAATAACAGGAGAAAAGAGAGAGAGAGAGCTATAGAGAGGGCCGGGAAGAGAAAGACGAGGGGTATAGAAAGAAAAGAGATAAGTTTTTAAGAATATATAGTTATAGGAATAGTTAGTTGCATCACCATTAATAGCATAACTATGAATATGTTCATGAATTCGAGTATAGCCAAAGAAAACTTGCACTCTCTCTTATAATTTTTTTTTGTATCACTTCACTATAGAACTTCTTCAGATATTTCACATACTTTTCTCAACACTTGATTGAAAGAAAGAAAGTTCATGTCCAATTCTCTGAATATAGATAAATATTTATTCATATAATTTACAATGTGATAAACATTACATTTCTTGATATAACATCGTTTCTGTCTATAATAATAAATACTGGTGAATTTCAGCATAGCTGTTTAAATATAATGACGATGAATAAAATATACGTCAAATTACATTTCAAAAGTTTGCACATGAATTAGACTTGTATTGTATACATAACATATGAAGATCTGCAACATGGAATTATTGATTTTTGTTTTCTTTCTGCATCTCCAATTCACACTTCAGATAATCAAGTTTCCAACGACGAATGAAGAAGTCAACAGAGCCCAAGTGGATTTCTTCAACATATCAGGCTTTCCCCAGGTCATAGGAGTGGTGGACGGAACTCACATTAGACTAAATGGAGCTCCCTTGGGCCCTGGTGAGCACGTCTATACGAACAGAAAAGGATATTACTCCATCAACACCCAAATAATTTGTGCTACCAATTACAAGATCATAAACATTCTGGCACGCTGGCCAGGCAGCACTCATGACAGCAGGATATTTCAGGTAAATCCATAATATTTTTATTCTAAAATTTCCTATGAAATGCCTCCATGACAACATATATTGACATACATGTAAATCATTGAAATTGATGTCAAATGTTTGTTACAAATGCTACAAAATAATTGTGAAGCTATAAGATCTTACAATTTTTTAATAATTTTTCAAAATGTGTATATATGCAAGAGAATGCAATAAATATCAAAGGTCAAGGGACACCTATTCTACCATATTATGTTCATTCTTATAATGATTCTTCCTTTATACAGAACAGCAGAGTTGGACAGACTTTTGAAGATCTACAACAGCATGGTCTACTTCTTGGAGATTCTGGTTACGCTTTAAGACCATACCTGATGACACCAGTGCTAAATCCAAGGACTCCTGCAGAACAGGCTTACAATAGGTTTGTACTACAAGAAACATTTCAATGCATATGTGTATCTACAATTAAAAAGAAAGTGAATGAATGTATGCCATTTTAGACATCGAAGCAATACCATGATGTCAAATTGCCAAACACATCTCTTAGCAGGATGAGTGTTCATGAGTAACATTTGGCCCAGAAGAGCTACAGGTAAAAAAAGAAAATTACTCATATATGTGACTTACTTCCTTTTGCCAATGTATAGGTTAGATGTATAGCACTGTAGTTAGATGTACATGTATTTTCATAGTCTAATATACTTCCCAATAATTCTTTGTTTTTAATTTGTTATACTTCAATACTTTCCTTTACTCTGCAGAGCACATGCTGTAACAAGAGTGAGAATCGAACAAGTTAACGGCCAACTAAAGCACAAATTCAGGTGTTTACTGAATGGTATGCAAATGGCACCCAGAAGAGCGTGCAAGATCATCACTGCATGCGCCGTACTACACAATGTGGCTAAAGATTTGAAGCAGCCTGAAGTAGACTTTGGTATTGAACAACATGAACACGAACCAGACAGGGACCACATTGAAGACAACGGCTTAGCCATCAGAAACACTATTATTGCCAATTATTTCCGCTAGAATTTTATGAAGAAGACTTCTATATACTGTAACCAAGAATCTTTTTCAACATTCACTGTCACTGACCTTATTGTTTATCTATATTTTATATCATTCAAACATACTTATTTTTAGGGTGGACTTCCCCTGCTTTAAAACACCATTTTGGGTCATCTATAAGTTGACACATAAATTCTTTTTATTACTGCACTATTTAGTTGTGACAATATTGTTGAAGTATACTTGTACTATATAACTCAAGTGGTAGTAATCTTCTGTTTGCATTGAGAATCTTAATCAATTCAGTACTGAATTCAACCGGGGGGGGGGGGGGGGTGATTAATTGCTAAGGTAGCACCAAGCCAAAATTCAAATTTCACGGAATCGCCGGGCTAGGGCATGTTCTGCTGACCTGCCAATAGTCATATTGTTTTATAAATTTGTATATGAATATGGCATCATATTCAAGGCCCTCTTTCAATGAAGTGTGTAAGATATCCTTAAGATTGGCCTCATAACATTTTTATCTTTAGATTCAGTTAATTTACAGTATAAATGGGAAGAGTATATCTCTTGAATTTGTAATTTGTTCTATTCAGAAGCAGGCCACATATTTAATCCAAACCTGACTGGGGAAGGGGGGGGGGGGGAGTCCCGTGGAACGCTCATGCATAGTCAATTCATTTTTAATAACGACATATTCATATTAGATTTCTAGGAAACCTAATTTCCTTAGTTCCAAAATGCACAATGATATAATCTTTTTGAATACTGAAAGGTAAAGTTATCATGAATAAGAACGAAATTAACATATCATTCTTACATAATAATTTATTGGCTCACTACAGCCATAATAGGTATGAAGTCGAATTTATGAGAAAATTGCAAAACAAAAAATTTGCAAAACAAACAAAAGTAACAATTTTAAACCTCTTTTTGATTACAAACAAATAATTCGAACAAGTGAACCGCACGCTTCATAAGTAATAACTTTTCCTCTTCTATCTCCAGAAGCCTTTCTTCATAACAGGTGATTGGCTTCTTGGTGTCTATGGCCGTGCTATCCCCTACTAGAACAGGCTGGCCTCTTGGTGGTCCGGCACTGCTGGCTGCACTAGTACTGGTCTGTGGGTCCCGGGCCGGCACAGATATGCCACCCACCATGCTGCTTACCATCATGGCCACAGCCATGGCATTTTCTGCTGACGTCTGTATGCATATAACAATAAAGATTGCCTTGATTGAGTTTTAAAGAACTATAGAACCATACTGTCTAAATGTTGTTATTATTATTTTATTATTAAAATTCTGTGATAAAAAGAGAAACAATGTCGGTAAGGGTTTTATCTAATCATCAATATGTTTGAAAAAATGGTTAACACCCCCCTAAAAAAATATTTAAAAAAATGTGAGAAAAAAAAATGGTTGTACCGTACACCATCAGTGAGGATTTTGTTTTTGTTAAACAAAAAAATTACCATATACCCGTATGGAAAATGCCACATTTGAATCTCATGTTCAATGGGATAAATTTTTCAAATAGAGTTAGGGGGGTGGGGTGGTCAACATAACAATGACACTTTGAAGGTTGTCAAGTAAATTAAGTAATATAGTGGTTAGCATTTCAATACCATCTACAATTCAAGATAAACCCTGATTAGGCCTGGGTATTTTTGAAGTTCTCAGAGTTAGGGAAAGGGCTCCCCCGCCCCCTTCCCTGAGATTTCGGCCAGCGATGCAGACATATCGTGCAAAGTGTTGAGGAGGGGGGTGGGGGTACTGGTAGCCCCCCCCCCCCTCCTTGGCTCAGTAAGGGTTAAACCAAAGATGTACATATTCACAAGTCATGTATATTTTTATGTTTGTTTGTACTCTCATACCCAGAGAGGGGGTCAATCAAATTCTACAAATTTTACCTGTGACATTTGGCTCGCAGGGAGAGCTAGGTATCCAGCCTCCTCTTCTGGCCCCAGAATGCCCTCCACACTCTCCTCCACCATTGCCTCCAGTACTGCCTCGTGCTTCTCATTATATTCCACTGGTGGTCCACCTCCTAATGATCCAAAGTCAAAGAAATAAATGTTAACTTCTTACCATAAATTTTACGAAATGTTAATATCGATCGTACAGTTAAAGAGAGATCTTGGATTAGGTCGTGATGGTTAATAACCTATACCAAATAAATGTAAGTTGTGATTTGCGGTTTAGTCGTGGTTATTTTACCCGACTGCTAAAAAAGCACAAGTGCTTATTAGTAACCGACGACTTTAGGTCCTATCTAAGGGACCTTGGTAATGAGGAATAATGCCTTAATACCAAAGGACACTAGTGCATCGACGACATGGTTTCGAACCTAGGTCGTCGGATTATGAGACCACCAATCTACCAACCAAGTCTCCTGATAATAATAAACCCCTTTACTAATTCAATACTCTTCTTGACAGGCTACTCTAGAGTATTCTTTATTGAAATAGGATATACCATGCAAAACATGCTATCTTTTTAAAGAGAAATAAAAATTTAAAAAGCCTATCATTCAAACACTAGGCTGTTGTAGTCATGAATGTTGATATGATATATTAAAGATAATTTTTTAATGCATGTACAATTTATGATGACCTATGGTGGTACAGTAGATACTAATAGCAGATGGAATCCCACCATTTTAAAAACTTGTTTTTTTATTGCACAAATGCTTTCTTACTTTTTAACTTTTCCAAAGCACAGGTAACTATTGGTGATAAATTACATGTGGAAGGAGTATGCAAGAAAGGTACCTTTTACAGTTTTATCTGTTACACAATAAAGACAGCTTAATTTACCTGTCTTGTTCTTTGCGTCCCGGTACTTTCGGGCCTTTGCCGCCATTTCATTCCAGGTTAGACGCAAGTCCTTTACTGTTCTACCTGGTTGGAGTCCCTGGGCCTCTAGGGATACGAGCCCTAGGGCCCATGCATCCTCTTTTCGTTTTTTGATCTACAAATTCAAGAATAAAAAGTACAATGTAAATTGGAACCTACTCAAGTTTGCTTTAATTATATGCAATAGATGATTAACATATTAATTCACCCTTACTTATTTTGAAAGAATACTCTCATATGGTAGCATCCAACTGTCTCCAAAGACAGTGGACTGCATTCTGTCTTGGGCATCAGGAAAAATGAAAACCAAAACATCATTTTCGGTATACTTATTAGAAGAAAAGTTGAAAGAAGGAAAAATTGAAATAAGTTAGATAAAGAGACTCTTTATTCAAATTCGAAATCATAGTTATGTTCTGGAAATTTTCATAAATAGATCTGCATTGGATTTTACAAACCTTTTCCACACAGTTCCCCGCTTTGCCGAACAAAGCTTGACGGTTCTTTTTCACGTAGTCTGCCAGGCAGCGGACATCCCTTCCTGTCAAATTCGGCCTGCGTTTCACCATTTCCTAGAATGAAGAAACAAAATTAAAAACTAATGAGAAGCCAGAAAGATTGTTTAAAATGAGTTCTGTTAAATCAAATTTGACGGTATCAAACCCTTTTAAACACAAGATTGTTGTTTGGTTTTGTTACTCGATCAGTATAGGGCCTCGATCTATAGACTCATGCAGTATCTCAATATTTCTACTAGTATAGGTCCAAAACCTGCCAATTAAATTACCACTATTTAACTTTTAAATATAGACTAGACTCTACATGTAGTTAATGCAGGCGCGGATCCAGGATTTTCCAATAGG
The DNA here is from genome assembly GCA_035222895.1 of Strongylocentrotus droebachiensis. NCBI lineage: Eukaryota > Metazoa > Echinodermata > Echinoidea > Camarodonta > Strongylocentrotidae > Strongylocentrotus > Strongylocentrotus droebachiensis. The sequence goes on from JAVYIG010013726.1 coordinate 6,842, forward strand.
GGGGGCCGAAAATTTTAAAATCGCACAGACCAATATTTCAACTTAACATACCAATACTGACAAGGTCATAGCACCTTACCGGTACCTACAAGCGGGCACAATTTTGGAAAGGGGGCAGGCTCACGTCATGTATCTTGTCCGATATCAACATCCGCCTTTTTTTAATTTATGCTTTTTTTCCCCTACCGCGCGAAGCGCGGAAGCTTTGACATTTCATTAAATTATGAGGGAAAGTAGACGATTCACTATACCGTTCCGACTCTTAGTTCATGTATCGCCCCTCCCGCGCGAAGCGCGGAAGTTTTTACGTTTCATTACATCATTAGAGAAAGATGACGATTCGTTGTACTGTTTTCTACTCTTAATCCTTGTCTGGTTTCGTTTCCCCCCCCCCCCCCTCTCCCGCGCGAAGCGCGGAAGCTTTGACGTTTCATTGAATTATTAGAGAAAGAAGACGATTCGTTGTACCGTGTCCTTGTCTGAATCCAGATCCCCCCCCCCCTCCCGCGCAAAGCGCGGAAATTTTGACGTTTCATTAAATTATTACTCTTAATCCTTGTCTGAATTCAGTTTCCACCCTCCGCGCGAAGCGCGGAAACTTTGACGTTTTTTTAAAAAAAATTAGAGAAAGAAGACGATTCGTTGTATCGTGTCCTTGTCTGAATTCAGGTTCCCCACTCCCGCGCAAAGCGCGGAAGCTTTGACGATTCATTAAATTATTACTCTTAATCCTTGTCTGAATTCAGTTTCCCCCCCTCTGCGCGAAGCGCGGAAGCTTTGACGTTTCGTTAAATTCTTGGAGAAAGAAGACGATTCGTTGTACTGTTTTCGACTCTTAATCCTTTTCATAATTCAGTTCCCCCCACCCTTAATCCTTGTCTGAATTCGTTTTCCCCCCTCTCCCACGCGAAGCGCGGAAGCTTCCTTTGTTTCATTAAGTTATTAGAGAAAAAAGACGATTCGTTGTACCGTGTCCTTGTCTGAATTCAGATTCCCCCCTACCGCGCAAAGCTCGGTAGCTTTGATTTTTTCATTAAATTATAAGAGAAAGAAGACGATTCGTTGTACCGTTCTCTACTCTAAATCCTTGTCTGAATTCAGTTTCATCAAATTATCTGAGAAAGAAGACGATTCGTTGTACCGTTCTCTACTCTAAATCCTTGTCTGAATTCAGCTTTTGACCCTCCCGCGCGAAGCGCGGAACCTTTACGTTGCCCTTAAATTTTACTCTTAACCCATGTCTGAATTCATTTTTGCCCATCCCGCGCGAAGCGCAGAAGCTTTCAGGTTTATTTAAATTATTAGAGGAGAAGGTGATTCGTTGTACCGTGTCCATGTCTGAATTTAGTTTCCCCCTCCCGCGTGAAGCAAGGTAGTTTTGGCGTTTCATTAGAAATTGTTTCTTTTAATCCTTGTCTGAATTCAATTACCCCCTACCACGCGAAGCGCGGAACCTTTGACGTTTCATTAAATTATAAGAGAAAGAAGACGATTTGTTGTACATTTTGATTCTGAATCCTTCTCTGTACTCAGTTCCCCCTCCCGCGCAAGGCGCGGAAGCTTTGACGTTTCATTTAATTAATTTAATTCATTGTCTGAATTTTCAAAAATGTTTCTCTGTCCCAAAAAAGGTCACAGTTCGTAGGGGGAAAAATGCCGGCCGACCGACATTATACATCTCACCGACTTCAAACTTCTGCATTGATATAGTACACGACGATCGAGCAAAAACAATCGACACTGCGGACCCGACACAGCAACATAATTATCATGCGTATCTTTCTTGCTCCCTCGACGAGGCGACTCCACCCAACATCCCCCTCTCTCTCTCTTACTCCCACCCCTCTTCCCTCAGGCCCTTACCTACATCTCTCTCTCTCTTTTATCCTCCGTTTCTTTTGTTTCCTTTTTTATCTCTTTTCTTTCTTTTTTTTCCTTTTCTCCTTTTTTTTCTTTTTTTTCTTTTCCTTTCCCTTTTCTTTTTTCATTTTCTTTTTTCTCTTTCTTTCTTCTCTTTTCTTTCCTTTCTTTTCCTTTTCTTGTTTTCTTTTTTTTCCCTTTCCCCCTTTTTTCCCCCTCCCCTCTCTCATTTTTCCCGACAGCTGCGCGATTTTACCGACAATATCCTGACAGGTGGGGGTGTCGCACCCCACCCCCCCCCCCTCTTTTGCAACGCGGCTCGGGATTTTATGTGGCCTGCCCCCTCTATTCAATAACCCCCCCCCCCCACTCCAATAACGTCTCCCAAGCCTTCGGAAATGACCCCCGATCTCCCGATTACAATTCTGCTCCTCTTTGTAGGGGCCGGGGGCGGCTTCATCATGAGTGCTTGTACATGAACGTTTTTAAAATAAATATATTAGGCTGGATTTCGACCCGGATTGCACAAACTAAAATGATAGGATGATCATCCCCAATATACGCTTGCAGTTCACAGTCATGTGCACCCCCTTCCTCGTTATTCCCTTATCCACCGTTACCGTCAATGTCATTTACATATGGCCGGCCCCCTCTTCAATAACGGCCCCAAGCCTTTGGGAATGACACCCAAAATTTCCTGATTTCCATTCTGCCGCCCTTTGGAGGGGCCGGGCGCAGCCTTTTCAGAAGTGTATTTACACAACTCTTTTCAGGTACTACGGCTCATAAACAAGTATGCTTAGAACTATTGAAAATAAGCCGAATTCAGACTCAGTTTTGCACAACCTAAAAATTACAATACGTACACACGCGCATACCCCCCCCCCCCCCCCACCCCCCCTCCCAGTTTTCCCCTACTCGTTGTTTCTGTCACTTTGTGCCATTTCCTTGTCTTTCTTACTTTCTCATCCGGCTTCTCTTTTCCTTTTCCTTTCTCTTTTTTCTCTCTCTCTCTCTTTCTTTTCTCTTCTCCTTTCTTCTTTCTTCTCCTTTTTTCTCTCTCCTCCTTTCTTTTTTCCCTTTTTTTCTTCCTCTTTTTTCCTTTTTCCCTTTTTTCCTTTTTTTTGCGCCGCCAATAGGGGGGGCCGCGGCCGTTTCGGCCCCCCCCTGGATCCGCCACTGGTTAATGCATTTTACAATATATTATTATTATTATTATTATTATTATTATTATTATTATTATTATTATTATTATTATTATCAATAACTATTATTATTATCAATTGAAAAATAAATTAAAGTTTAAGGAGTTTGCTTAGACTAGACTACTCAATACTCACAATAGACAATTACTAGGGCCTATAATACTAATAATAGTAAAAGATTTACTTTTTCAACCAATGTAGATCTATGTATGAGTAAAAGCTAGTCTATGCTATATAGTTTACTACTTAATCATGTTAATATTATTGGGTTCTGTAAATCTACACTCGGTTTATAGACCTTACTCAGTCCGACTCTTGAGTCTGAGAAATAAAAACTCCCCCCCCCCCCCCCGCAAACTTACATTAGGGAGGGGCTTTTCCAACTCCCTGCTTACATGTAGTCGATCTAGATTATAGTTTATACAGCTTATACAGCTCAGTATATCGTTATATTTCATGCCCCTGTTAATCGCCGGCCCAATCGCCGGCCCAATTATCCCTCAGCTCTCACACTTGACATGCACACACTGTGACACTAGACATAGTCTAGGGTCTATACTATTTTAAATAGTATCTGATTATAGATCTACTACTAGTCTGAAGCTGAATAAAGTTGAAATTCTAATTGAGAGTCTATATAATTATAGACTAGAATTAGAAATTTGAATGAAGTTGAAATTCTAATCGACTTGTCTTGTCTTATTATAGAGAGTCTTAAATAATTTTATCTAGATATTCTAATTGAAAGTCTAGTATTTTACATTTTTAGAATGATATTATGAGGTAATTGCAAGTTTTTTACCCTTAAACAACTTTAAATCATCGGGTATTGTAGATAAACGAATGTTCAAACACCACCCAATTCTAGTCATGCAGTAGTGGAATGTCAGATTATGCTACCCAGGCCAGCTCCTCCGGGGAGCTCAGTACTCTAGTCCCCGCTGGCTTCTGAAAGCACGTACGGCTGCGGAGACTGACGTAAACATTAAAATTAAACCCGAGTACGATGGCAAATACTGTCTGAGTAAAGGCTGCAAGTTTATTGCCAGTACTAATACATTTATCAATATGTATAGCAGAATGAATATGCTCTTTCGATTAACACATGAAAATGATTAAAGTCAAGAAATACGTACGATTAATGATAGTTGTAGAGTAGCAGCAGCCGTCTTCGGTGTTTATATCAGTGGCTATATCTAGCAGACGACGTGAATTGCGCATGCGCTTAAATTTCTGGCTCGTCCAAGAAGACTATTCGCGGGTTTTTCTTATATTAGTTAATATCGGTTTTATGCAACGGATATTAAGCTCCGATGGTAGTTACCATCAATGGTAACTACCATAATAGTAACTCGGGAAGTTACTATTATGGTAAGTCAAAAGTTTTATAATACGGGGCCCAGATCCCGTTTACACAGCATAACATTGCAGGGTTGAAGCCGCGAGGTGGATTGAGACCTGCAATTCCGGTGGATTCAAGCGGCGGCTTCAACCCGGCTTCAATCTTCACTGTGATCCCGTTTACACACATAAAACTGCAGGCTTGAAGCCGGCTTCAATCCCCTCGCGGCTTCAAGCCGGCTTCAACCCTCGATGCGGTTTACTGTGTAAACACGGTAATTAGGACCCTGGATTAAATACGTCACCTGCTATTCAGATAATTATTTTCTACATCATTTTTCTTATTTTTTTCGGCCAGTCGGTGGCGCGGCGGAGCTCCTTGGAGTTTAATAATCAGTTATGCATTGCCATTGCTCAGACGGCGAGAGTATGAAATCACACAATTTCGCGTCATCATAGAAAGAACAAATTGGTAATTTCTGGGTTGTTAGGGTCTTAAGTACTATGATTATAAAGAGAACATGATTTTGCGTCAATTAGGTTTTGACATTATCTTGATCAGTGACTTTTCATCTTTCCAACGAATCTCAAAGTAAACATATTAATTATGTACCAGAGTCATGAACCAAAAGCGAAATTCCTGGTACAAAATAGCTGTTGAAATGTTACAAAAATAACGACAATAAAAGTGGTGAAAAAGGATTGTTTCAAAATTGTGAAATATGGCAAGTTTCATATCAAACTGAAGCTGAACATCTCGAGAGTAAGTACCATATTGCGTGCTGCCATGTAGTCTGAAGTTATCGACCACAAAAGCAGCTGCATGTAACCCCTTACAAATCTCACGGAAAATCTCGTGAATTTCAGTACACGTGAACGTACGAGATTACCAAAGAGACGCTGAATAAAAATCAGCGTACAGCCTCATTAAAGAGATGGTTTATTGATTTCAAACTTGACTGAATTTGGTATCATTGCAATCGAAAAATTACACTGAGTAAAATCATTACATTTGTGTAACTTGTACATTCGAGCGAAATTTATAAAAGTTGATTGAACTTGACGAAAAATCAACCCACTCAACGCCCCCAAAACATCGTAAGTCAGCTGATTTTTGAGTGACGTCACAATATGAACAGCGGGCCGCTCAGCTGAAATGATTGACGACGGTGCGAGATGCAGTTTGCATGCTATTCACATGTATTGCATTGACTCTCGAGTACCGTACCCATTTATACCTAACGCTGTTTACCTTCATCAAAATCCCCTGGAAATATGGATATGGACGAAAACATATACTTGAGTATACTCCAGAAGGTTCCTCCATGGCATGGTTTTGGTTCTTAATCTGACGTTAGTCTAGATAAATGGTATATAACTTCCAAAAAGCGAGTGAATATATCGTCGATGTAGCGTTCAAGTTTCCCGTAGCTGGTAGCTGTGCGTGCGTACTCTGTGCATGTATTATGTGTGCAATACACTGACCTCTATATGCGTGCACTGCGTGCATCACATCTAGCGCAGCTTGCTAGGCAGCCTAGCCCGTAGCCCGGCGCTCGAGCTAGCCGTGAATCGCGAACCGGACTTATCTGTTTCACTCGGTTTATCAGGTCCTATACGACTTAATTTATCAAAAATGTAAATTAATCAGCCTAATCACACATTTTTGTAATGAATATCTGGACAATTCTATGTAAGTTTGTCGCCTTTTTTACTCCAAAAGAGTCGTTAGGTCAGCATGCGAAATGTCCTTTGCCTTCCCAGATCAGACACATACACGCTGAAGTGCCCTCAGAATATGTGATTGGTTTTCCGATTTTTATGCTCAAATGTGACGAAAAAAATATAAAAATCAAACAAACATTTGTAGAAAGTATCATTTATTCAGTGTATCTCATTCAAAATGCCAAAAAAAGAGGAAATATCACCACTGGCGGTAAATATACAAACAACGTTAACCCATATCTGAAAATTGCAATGGGTATCCAACATTGTCCCGAATGTGTGATGTAGGTTGTTCATATTGTGACGTCATCGTTTCGCATGTAAAATAACGCCGTCAATTCACTTAGTGAGTGGGTTCAGGAAAGGGTAACACAATTGCATTTAATTTATTCCTCACATCAGTAAGGGCTTCAAAAGTACTTTGCTCATTTTGTTAATGTTCTCAGCAATCTGTAGAGGTGTAATTTGCCCATTTTCCACATTTCAATGAACCATCTCTTTAACGCGCACGCTGCAGTCTGACTGCAATGTCCTCATTACTGTGAGGCCCCATGATCAAAACCATGTCGATGTGCCATATTAGCCCGGCCCCCCACTCAGAGGTCGGAATGACCGCATGCGTGTTGCCAAAATGTCCGGTAAATGGGTACTTTTCGTGCGACTCAAGTCCGGATCGAGAATTGTAAAAAAAGGGGTGTATTTGACTTTTCACCCGGAGATACCTTTAAAAAGGGGTGTTTTTCTTTTTTTTCTCTCATCTCTTTGGACTCCTTAGAAATTATTCCGAATTTAGGGGGGTACATTGAGCATTTTTCCGTATTTAGGGGGGTCTCCAAGGCAGGAAAAGCCCGTGAAAAGCCCGCGAAAGGGGGGTTCGGAAATGTTGGCAGTCCTCAGATAGGGGGTGCTTTCAAAAACAGGGTACGAGCATATGCGTACCCTAAATAACACTGAGTGGGGGGGGGGGGGGCATATTAGTGCCCTTTTGTGGGGCATTAATCCTCATTACTGTCATTTACGAGTTAAAGGCGAAGGTCCCCTAGTTGATAAGCATGGTAGCATACACATGATTTAGCAGTCACGCAAAACAAAGACTGGCAAATAATTATTCAATAAAATCTGAGAATGTATACTATAGGATTTCCCGGCCAAATTCGCGTGTTTGTCATTCGAATTCATTTACTTTGCATTTAAGTTAGCGCAGACCGGCTTTGCCATGCCAATTATCATTCAATTTTCCAGTTTTTGTGTTTAATTTAGGACTTTGGTCGAAGGGTTTCATAGATCTGTCATTCATTTTAGAAACTGCTCAACTAGCATTCAAATTAATATTCACTTGTCGAAGCGTAATTTGTATCATTCAAATTAACACCTGTCATTCGTATTCGTAATATTTTTATTCAAGTTAGGAATGTTAGGGGGAAGAATTGCAACAAACTTTTACAGTTTTTAAATAATGCAATTTAAATGCATGATTTGCCATTTGGGTCTAAGCTGTTATTCCATTCATTTATTTTCAGGACAATGCAGATAGGTGTTGTCAGACATAGAGTAAAGAAGGGGCGAAATCAAGGGATATGGCATTTCTTCACGGACATGTTCATATACCCGGGAAAGGTGGGGGTACCCTCAATCGCCCCTCTTTACTACAGACTCGGAATTTTACAAAAGTAATTCACATCGTCTCTTATACCCAGCACACCCCTCTGTTTTTCTTAAAGAGTTTCATAGTTTACTTTCCCGCCAGCAGATCGATGGCTAAAGACATGGCTAAATAATGAATCATGTTCAAATTGTTGACTCTAGTCCCTACCCCAGTCACAATATTGTACCCTTCTTCCATAATGAAATTATGATGAAATTATGATAAATTTATGATGAAACATAAGACAAACAACTTCCATACATGAACATTTACAAATGAGACCATCAGATCCGTTGATGCAAGTCGTTCTTTTCTTCTTAACAATCAACCTTAAATGCTGATGAATATCAGATAAATCTAATAAGTATAAGTGTATAAATGCAAGAAAATGAAATATGATGAAATACACATGAAAAAACAATCTTGAAAGAAAAATAATGAGCTATAAAAAGTGTGTAATAAACGAGTAATGTATATTGACCATCAATTTAAGTGCACAAAGTGTTAATTTGAATGCTACAAATGAATTAGAATGGTAGAAGTACACCGTCGCGTTGTCAGAAAATCGTGTTGCGCAAATCGAAAGAGCAAATAGCGAAAGAAGCACATTGTTCATCAATTTGAATGAAACATACGTAGATTCTAACGAAAATTCCATAGATTTGAAGTATAAACCCGAGATATACCTGACTGAACTAAAACTGTCGAATTTGAACGCAAGACAAATTAATTTGAATGACAAACTCGCGAATTTGGCCGGGAAATCCTATATTATCTAGATCTATTAGGAATACATCATTGTCAAAATAATTCCATAAATTGGGGTTAAAAAATATATTCCGACTATATGAGCGACAGTGTACAAGCAAGCCAGATTAGTGTGAAATTAATACAAAAGTTGCTCCTAATCGCTTTGATTTAGGAGCACTTTTTATGGGGAAGGGAAAAGGGGGTACATTTTCAAAGGAAAAAGGACGCTTAGAGGTGGAAGTTTAGGCACTTTTTTTTTCAATTTCAATTTCAATTTATCGCCAAATATTGGAAATTTGTTTTGCTCACATTTTACAAACGTCCAAAGAATCAAAATAAATTTTCATACATAATATATCATATACTTTGACATAGAAATTCTTCAGAATATTGCTTTACAGAAAGTTTTTCTACGATTAAGGTCAGTTGAGCATATTTTTATATCTTATTTGTGACACTGGCAGATTACTATATTTTAATTTGTCTGAAGCAATATTCCATTCAAAAGAGAACCTTGCTAAATATTAGAAAATTTAACGGTGGCCCTTCATTTTTAAGAGTACATTTTATATGTGAAATATTAATTTCTGTTTAAGATATAATACAAACGAGTACCAGATTTTTTGTTTTGTAGAGTAATATCACCAATTTATAATATGCAAGGGTCCCGCTAAATTGTTTTTTTTGCGTCCCGGACTCATCACAAAACCATATCTTACGCACACATTTTGCAAAAGCGGTGATTCTGTCCCACGGGACCCAACCAAAATTCCCAGGTGGGTTTGTGGAAGCTGGAGAAGAATCATTTTCGCATCGTATACTAATTATAATTTCAATGACTTATACATCTTTCCAATCTGTCCATATAAAGTGTAATATTAAACGACCCATCTGTGACCAGTGTCGTAATGAACAAAAACTTGTTAGGGGGCAGAATGGGTAAAAGTGAGAAAAAACCTTGGGAAAAAAATCAAGTCTTTTCAGCAACATTTGTTAGAAATAAAGCACATGTAAATGTTATTTGGAGGCCGACTGCCCCCACCCCTAAGCCCCCCCCCCTCCCTCTAATTCGATAACATTTATTGTAGGTCTATTTCTACCGCTAAATCATTGAACTGATATCTGCATTCAACCGGTAGATGGCAGTCTTTCACCTTTCACAATTAAGCAGTTCGCATTTCAACCACCTACCTTAAATTGAATTCGAATTGTCACTCTAACCGATGTAGACAAAGTGTTAAAACTGTACTGGATATGGAGACCGAACAGATGGGCCACCGACTAAGAGGGGAAAGATAACGATGAGTTATTTAAGTGCATGTCGTGGACTTTACTCCCCCCCCCCCCCACGACACACTCACCGCACAAAAGATGAGTCGTGGCATTCGTTGATTAACATCCCAATGTAGGGACAATCGCAGTAAACACATGTAGGCACGTGCTTTTCAGACAACTAGATGATTATATACAGTAGGTTTGCGGGTGCACCATGTGTGTGTGAGAGAGAGAGAGAGAGGGTTGAGGAGTCCTGAAAAGGACTCTTGACTCAGTAATCTTTCTTGGGGGTGTGGTAGTCCTGAAAAGGACTGTTTGTTATCTTTCTTAGCATATAGTTCTAAGGATAACTATAGCGCTTGGAGAGGATAAGTGGCTCGACGTTTCGAACAGGTTGACTATCCGTCGTCAGGAGTGGAGAATGGCTGGCGTGCGTGAGCTTAAGTCATCGGGGTGCGGACGTTAGGGGAAAATAGGTGACCGTGTTGGCTATATATGAATACATCTTTGAACAATTTTAACAATTTTAACCCCACCCCAAATAATGATTTGTTTTTATGATTAATTTACCCGACATTTTTCCTGTGTTTTTGATTCTCCCATTCAAAGAAGGGAAAATCATAAAATGGTCAATACATCGTATTGATTGTCGATATGGCTTTGTTTTGAGATAATACGTCTGTGAAGCTGCTAAAGTGTAACCTCACGCTATAGTGTAACCTAACGCCTAAGAAACTGAAAAAAAGGTTCACTTCAGCGGATACGCTATATACACACTGATACACAGTGGAACCGTTATTGAGGAGCACACGCTAACCGTAATTTGTTGGGAAACACAAGCGAACCATAATAGTGGCTCTGAAGGGACATCGCGAATCACAAACTTTGAAGTGAAATTCGTGATGAAAATATGCGACAAATCTCATATTTTGTCTCGATTTTTAAATTTATTTAGTTATATTCTATTTCCTTTATCTCTGCTTTCTTTCTCTTTCTCTCTCTTCCTCTCTTTCTTAATATATCTCACTTCTATAACCCCCCTCTCTCTCTTTCTCATCTCATTCTCTCTCTGTCTCTCTCTCTCTCTCTCTTTCTCATCTCATTCTCTCTCTCTCTCTCTCTCTCTCTCTCGTTATCCTTCTCTCTCTTTCTCTATATCTTCCCCCGCCCTTTCTGTTTTTCTCTCTGTCTCTCTCATCTTCTTCGTCCTATTAATTGCTGTTTTGCTATAGCCGAGCTTTAGAGCCTTTCTACATTGTTGGAAGGCCCAACAATTTGATAGACACCAGGCTGATGGACACACTTAAGACACACCTCTGCATGGATTTTCAAAACATGTTTATGAAGACGAATATAGTGATGAAAGTACAACATTAGGGTTTTCTGCGTACAACACAAACCTAAATAAATTATTGGGCACTCCTTCGTCAAATTCGTCTTCAAACATATTTGTTTTATAAATCATTGCAGAAGTGTGTTAAATGACATCCTCTTTCACATCATTATATAATTTAACTGAAATTTTGCTATAAAATATTAAGACAATTTTGGGCTCCCAACACTTTAGAGGGGCTGTGTTTATAGTGCGTTCATTACATACATTCAGAAACATAAGGGAAAGCTCAATTTGATACGCTGACCGTTTTAAACGTAGTATAAATTCAAACATCTTTGGTTCTAACCAACCACATGGCCACATGATTGTTTCACGGTGAAAAAATAATGTCTGTGAAAATGTCAGGTGTTTAAGGCCCCTCTAAAGTTTTGGGAGCCCCACAAATTTCATGGCAAAACACTGATCTAAATTTGCCACTCTCCACCCAGGTGTTAATTAATGGGTACCCGGTAAGATGCGAAAGCTAATGTGCTTAGATTAGCAAGGTGTGTATTTTAAATGACATCCACTTTTACATCATTAAACAAATATTACAATACATGGTTGGCCAATTTGGGGGTTCCAACACTTTAGAGAAGCTTTATCTTCAATTTGTTATCTATTGGTACATATGGGCCACTTTTTATGCCGTAGAGCGGTGGTGGTGATGATAATAATGATAATGATGATATGCGAGATGGCCATCTCGTGCAAGATTTCCTTACGTAGGCCTACCCTATCTCCCTCAAAATCTTTATGGCTGATAAAGATATTTTGATTTTCATTATTTTTATTTTTATTTAAATGGTGAGAAAAGAGTTTTAAAACGTCGAAACAATTTTGAAAAAACAACTAAATGATAAGTTGGAGCCCCTCTAAAGTGTTGGGAGTCCAACACATTAATGGAAGAAAAACAAGTATGCACCAAAGCAAGCCATTTATGCATCAATTCAAAACAAAAATTCACATCTGAAGGGGCACATCCCCCCTCAGACACCCCCTCCCCTTGCGTTCTTGTTCCTGTTAATTGAACTTACGACTGTTTTCTTTTTAATTTGGCAAAGATTATGCACCAAATCGAGCAATTTATGCATCAATTGAAAAAAAAACTTAAACTCTGAGGGGGGTACATCCCTCTCAGACACCCCCTTCCTTCATTGCACGTCCATTCGCCTCCCCCCCCCCCAACAAAATAACCTGGCGCTTAAGTGTAACCTGCTGCTAAAGGGTAACCTGCTGCTAAAGTGTAACCTGCTGCTAAAGTGTAACCTGCTGCTAAAGTGTAACCTGCTGCTAAAGTGTAACCTGCTGCTAAAGTGTAACCTGCTGCTAAAGTGTAACCTGCTGTTTTAGTGTAACCTGCTGCTATAAAGTGTAACCTGATGTTAAAGTGTAACCTGCTGCCATGGGCGGTGCCACAGGGGGGCGGGGGACAGGGGAGCACCTGTAATTTTTTTATTATTCATTTTCTCTAAAGCAGAAGTGTTTTAGGGGCAAATTTTTTGTTGCTTATAATACATCCACAGGGGTATCCAAGTTTAAGTGAAAACAGACCAATATTGATAATAACAATTGGAAAAAACTGATCTGATCGACTCCTTAATTCTCCCAACTATATTATTACAATTTAATTAAAATTAAGGTGATTGTTAATCATCAAAAAGCAATGAATTGGCTCTATATACCATTCAAGACATTTAATTGTTGAAAGATTTAAACAAATCTTGTCTTACAGTATGTCTTATTTTCATGGAAAAAAAACGGTTGGGAGAATTCAACCAGAACGTCAATGACGTAGCGCTCATCCGCATCTCGCAACAACAAATAACCAAAATAACAATATGTTAGATTTCATATTGAAAACGGTATTATAATACTATTTCCATGAAATGTAGAGGACTATTTATAACTGGATGAGCAGATGAGTAACTGTGAGGTAGATGCTGGACATAGTGTGGTAACGCATGACGGTCAGTCTCTAGATCTCATCACGCGTGCGCCTGGCCTCAGCTCAGCTAGCTAGCTCCAGACGTATACACCACTGACCTCAGTGGTATACACGAACAACGAACGCGCGCCGGCATCACGACCGCTACGGCCGCGAGCCCGTTCGCTGAAGTGAACTTCTTTTTCAAAAACTTAGGCGGCAGGTTACACTTTAGCGGAGTTTTCACTTTAGCAGCTTAACATACGTCAAATCACAATGTATAACCCATTGTCTTTATACAACTCTAAAGGCTTTTGACAATCTTACTCTGTCTTTAACTCTGGCTACTGTTTTCAGAGTACAGTGCATTTTGGGGAATAAACATTACCTGAGGTACCTACTAAATTCACATTTGATATTAATGTAAATGAATGTCTTACAAAGTGACATTAACGCCTTTCTGGGTCTTATACCCATTACCTTTTCAATCCCAGGTGTGTGTTTAAAAACAAATGACTGTGACACCTCTAGCCTAAAGCTCCTCTAGAATTCCATTTGAGTGATGTCTAACTACATGTTGAATAACCTTTAGTCTGTTTTTAATAATAATCTTAAATCAGTAGTTTTCCTGTTGATAGTATGTAAATATATTATCGGTGAATTACTCAATGACTTGTTAAGGGGAGTTTTCTCGATGTTGTCCTTATTTTTCCGATTTCCTCCTATTTTTTCGAAATTTCCCCCCAATTTTCTTACTCAAAAGGGGGGAATGTTGTTGGATGCCATTTTTCTTCCCTGAATCATTTTTGTTTAGTGCTCCTCATAACTTCTGAAGTTTACAAAAGCTGGACTTTTATCAATATGAGATTCTGATTCTTTCATGTTTACATAATGTAACTTCTTTAAAAGTTCTAAGAATTCCCATTTTTTCTTTACATACAAGCTAGTTTATCAGAGAAACAGAAAAGTTTTAAATAATAAGAAAGTTTTGAATGTTTGAAATAAGAGATCACCACAGCTTTGACCAATCGCAAATCGGCAATTTTGTCAGTGCATGGATTGTGACGTAGCGACGAATAACCCTCTTCTCTGTCATCCCGGCCCCCCACTCAGTGTCATTTAGGGTACGCGTATGCTCGTTCCCTCTTTTTGAAATCACCCCCTATCTGAGGACTGCCAACATTTCCGAACCCCCCTTTCGCGGACTTTTCGCGGGCTTTTCCTGCCTTGGAGACCCCCCTAAATACGGAAAAATGCTCAATGTACCCCCTTAATTCGGAATAATTTCTCAGGAGTCCAAAGAGATGAGAGGAGAAAAAAAGAAAACACCCCCTTTTTAAAGAAATCTCCGGGTGAAAAGTCAAATACACCCCTTTTTTCACTATTCTCGGGCCGGACTTTGTCGCACGAAAAGTACCCCTTTACCGGAAATTTCGGTAACACGTATGCGGTCATTCCGACCCCGGAGTGGAGGGGGGGGGGGGGGGGGGGGCGGGTCTGTCATATACAAAAGTTTCACTAATTACTGTTTTTCTCCCAAGTGCCATCACCCATGGGACACTACTCAAATTATTCCATGGAGAGTATAGTTTTACAGGTCCTCTAAAAAGAAAATACCATCCTAAGTCATAAATTTTAGAAAAATTGAGATTTTAGTCATCTTGTGTGTTGGAACAAATGGTACTACATCACAGAGACATTACTGATCCGGCAAATTTGAAGGGCCTATGCCTATAGTTGTTGAAGTTTTCAAACTTTCATAACTTTCTCATTTTTTGTCCGATTTTTATGCATTCTTCCAGAGTAACTTGCTATCAAGGTTGGATTTCCCTTTAATATTTGATTTTGTTAATGAAATTTGGATTCTGCACCTGACATTATGTTAAATTCTGCAGTATATGGTTTATATCACATGTAAATGTAGTTTTCTATTGTTGTTATGATAAGGAATTAGTTGGTAAAAATGATATAGACCAATAGTTCAATGTGCAGAAACTAGATCACGACAGCAAAGTCCCAAGCATATATTAAAGTTTGTGGTTCATGATTAATTGTTATCAAACAACAGATGGCACTCTTTCTGAGTAAATTAATTTCCCTCTTTGTAGGTAATATCATATTTGATTTAAACGAATTGTAAATATGTATGCAGTGTAATGGGTTATATGGTTTCTTGTTCTCAGATATTGCACCAATATGCTTGATCAAGCTGTGATATAATGTATTCTTACGTACTGATTATATTGGCTTTATTCCAAGCTTCAAGTTGTTGCTTTAAGCAAATGTTTACAACAATATGGTGCTTAAAAAGCGCTTACCACCGAAGTATCTAAGCGCTAAGAATGTACAACGTGCACATTTGTGCTTGAATCCTTGATCAGCGTATGGTATCTTTATGCAAAAAATATGTTATTATACTATGTACCTCAAAGGTAACTTGCAGGATAGTATATACTCATTTATTGCTAACCTTTTTCTGTGGTGTCACCTTTACAGATCTTCCACTCGACCAACAATTCAATACTTTCTCATCGTTCAGCAGGGTTCTATCCTCAACCTCCACAAACTCTCCAGAAGAAATGAAGTCCCCCCAATAGTACAGTACTTGTGTCCAGTGTGTTATTATGTCTAGCATCAATCATTGACGTTGTCTGGCATTAATCGAATGTGCATCCAATTAGTGATTGTATGGAGAGTACATTGAATGCATGATTGATTAGAATATCTATTTCAGGTTAGGAGTAATCCTATATTTATTGTGTTATATTTGTATTGAAAGAAATGAATACTCGTATCATCTTTTCTAATTATTCACACTTTTAGGGAATGATGATACTATTATGAATAACCATTGACATCATCTTTACAATTCCCCTCGCATGCTTGCATATAAATGGTGCATACTTAAAAAAAATAGGAACAGCTTTTAGGGAGTGGAGATGGTGCACACATTTCTTCAAATACATGTAAAGTGTTGTAAAGTTCATTGACATAGTGAAATAAAATTGAAAATAAAACATGTTTTGAATCCTCACACTGACTGACTTTAGATTAGGTATTTATTCAATTCTACTAGTTTTAAGTTATTGACAATTTATTAGTAGTGTTTACTCTGTTTAAGGTGGGGAGAGTATTAGGCGATTTTATTTTGTGCGTATTTAAAAGTAGATCACTCTTAATGCCACTCTTAATGCAGTGACTAGATCATTTTTTTGTTCATCGGCTATTTGTGGGCTTCTTTCATAGACTGTTGAAGTAAACTTAAAGGAACTGTACAATGTAATGGGGTTTTCAGAGCTGCATATTATTAACATTTAAATTAAGTTTTAGTGTTACTTTGTATTGCTTTTATGTTGTGTTGGTATAACTTTATTCCGTTGTAGTGCCTATTTTTAAATCATTTAGTCATTCTGAGATGCAGTTAACAACTTAATTGACCCACCAGACCTCTTTAGTGAGAGTCTGCTGTTTCATCACATTTCTTAAACCGTTTGGTGATGCTATTCACATTTTGCGAAGCAAAAAACAACATTCTTGCATTCCCTAGAGATGAAATGAATGTAGGATGGGAAAAAATGAGATAAAACAGAAGGACAAAGGGGAGAAATAAGAACAGAGAAGAAAAGTGAAGAGAGCTTCTCATTCCCGGAAAAGAATGAAATTTATATATATATATATATATATATATATATATACATAATATATATATAAATTATTCCCAAATTACTAAATGGATTACTCAAACCCTAATGACTTAAAAAATAAAACAGAATTGTTTTATCATGACCATTTATGTGTATGTTTATTCAAGATTATCAAAATGTATAAGATTTCTTGGTGAATATGTACTTTAGTGTACTACCCCCCCCCCCCCGAAAGATGGGTCAAACCATGGCATATTTTTCCTACTAAAGTGATCATGTTACTCCATGTATTATAGAATCATTAATGCTATGAACTTGCTGATTTGGCATTACAACATTTTAATATTTTTTTCTGTTTTCCAAACGTAACTCCTTCCTATGCTTTGATAGTGACAGAGGTATTTTGATTGACATCACACAGCATTTCGTCTTTGTTTCTTTGCTACCAATCTTTAATATGCATGAGAGATGAAAAATGAGCTAAATATCAAGAACAAATGTGAATAAATTCTTACCAAAAGAATGTACAACAAGATCGCTGAAAGTGTGATTTGTGTGTCATATACTGGAAAGATGGATAAATCTGAAGTTTCATGTGAGTAAATCATTATGTCATTTTGCTTTCGTTGGATCTGTTGACTCTGTATATGAAATCTACTGACATTTGTTTAGTAAATCGTTTATGCAGAAATCCCTCCTTGGCCTATCCAGGGAACTCCTTGGCCTATCCTACTTTTTGAATTAATGTTTGAATATGCATTTTTTTTAATATCATTGTCTTCGAAATCACGATATATCTTGTAGAGAGTACTTCAAAACTGTGCATTATAAAAGATGATTGATGGGAGTTGATATGAATATGTAAAGGAGATTTTAAGTAGCGAGTAATTGCTAGTTGAGAGAGAGAGAGAGAGAGGGGGATAGAGAGAAAGAGAGAGAGAGAGAGAGAGAGAAAGAGAAGAGGTTATGGGGGAGTTAAGATAACCCAGCTTCCTCAAAATATCTCTGGGCTAATTTGATCAAAGGATGGCTGTCCGTGTTCAGGAAATTTGAATTTCTTTCCTGTTTCATGGGGAGCCACGTCACATTCACAAAATGCAGCTTTAAAGTTTGATTATTGTACAAATAATGAATGATTATGAGTTCAATAGTGCGAATATTTTCATGAGTTGAAAGATTAACATTCTATTCAACGAGGCGTCAGCCGAGTTGAATAGAATTAACGTTAATCTTTCAACGAATGAAAATATTCGCACTATTAAACGAATGAAAATATTCATTATTTGCTTTATACAACATCAACAAATTATGGTTTACTCCTTATATTAAAGATAAATTAAAGTTGGAGTCAAGCCTTCTCGATTACATTCAGATTGCCTTCGCGTCAGATACACGCAGGGATACGCGCACGACAGAGAGGTACGCAGTCTGCATATAACCAAAAATACACGCCCGTGCAATATAACATCTATTGAATATCATGTGACCAACAATCCTCCAATAAAATGACAAGGATCCACGTAGGTGTTGTATAAACCATGTTAACCTCAATGTTGTAACCTTGATATTTGTATATGTGCTTTTGATTTTTAAGCGAATGTAGAACATAAAGTAAAAGAAATTTAAAAAAATGAAGTATCATTACACCACATGAACAAAATATGTGAGCAAAGGATACTTAAAATTATGTTGTCTCATTAAGTTTATTATATAATTTGTTTCAGTTTACGTACATCATACACACTAGAGCAGAAGAGGATTTTGCTTTCTATATTAAAAAACACATTTTACTTTTGGTTCAGTCTACTGTACAATATAATAATTAGACATCACTTGCTTTAATCTTGCAAATA
The DNA here is from genome assembly GCA_035222895.1 of Strongylocentrotus droebachiensis. NCBI lineage: Eukaryota > Metazoa > Echinodermata > Echinoidea > Camarodonta > Strongylocentrotidae > Strongylocentrotus > Strongylocentrotus droebachiensis. The sequence goes on from JAVYIG010013726.1 coordinate 25,442, forward strand.
TATCATCTTAGATAAATGGGTATTTACAACCCATTGAGCAGAGGGTAAGAGCAATTTCTGACTCCGGGATGTGGGTAACATTTCAGTATAATATTAACAAATCATAGATTGAAGAGTAAAAAGGAAATGTAATTGTCTCTTAGATATCACATCCCTTTACACGATGGAAAATTAAATAATCATTGGAAATCACCGATCTGTAGCAATTCAGGTTTTGTATCCTATAACCTCACGATTGCCCAAAGCAAAAATAGCATTAACAGTGTACTTCAAAAGGTAATTATGTTTAATAAAAAGATGATATATTAAAAACAAAAATAGAGATATAATGGTTACTCTTTGCTTCATGACCACAAGTCGGTATATTGTGTATATTAGCAATGCATGTTTTTACAATAGAGATTTACACATATATGTTTCATCGTGGTAAATAGTCGTGACCAGTACAAACCGGTATCGGGTTTTAACACTGGAGTTGAGATGATGTTAAATTGTTATTTAGCAGATTATCGTATATCAATGTTTAGCATCGTGAATCTATTTATAAAGTTGTATATACATAGTGAAATCTTATTGTTAAGAATCGTTTACAATTACGAAACATACGCTTCACATTCACACTCACACTTACGCTCCCACTCAAACACACTTATATACCCCACGCAGGATATTCAAAATCATGTTCTTTTATCTCAGTGTAATTAATTCATCATTTTTATCATTAGAGCAAATATGCAGAGTGATATGGGTACGGTCATCCAACTGAAACATTATAAATTCTTGAGGATACAAAAATAAGTTATCTATTTTTAAAATGCACACTGGTTAAAGAGAGACGAATCATCGCGTTGTTCATTATTGATCACTACAATTGCCAAAATCTTGATTTAAAGAAATCTATCTCGAAAAGTTTAGAATTAATGTTGTCAATGAGTGTCAATCAGACTCTAACCAAAGCAATACTCTTCTGCACGCATTTAGTCATATTTGCTCTCGGTATTCTCGATAAACATCATCAGTGTCTTCTGTATAGTAATCACCAGAGCTTGTCCCATATTCGCGAGATGAACATGATGAAGAATCTAAAGAACGAGAGGAAATATGGTGGGAATTGAAATTCGGTCGGTCAAGGGAAATGGACTTTGAGGGCAGCGGATTTGGCTTTGGAAGAGCTGGCGCATTGGGTGTTTCATACATTGGGTCATCGACATTGCTTTCGGTAATTCTCCCACTTTCTAAAGGGGTGCCGATTTCATCAGGAAAGGGAAGGTTTGTCAAAGGCATTGTGTTTGATCCCTTGGTAAAATGGCGGTACAGACCAACAGAGACCAGTGTTACAGAACACACCGTGATGATGATGAACATGATCACAGCTCCCGTTATGATGGAGACAAATTTCAATGTAGAAAGCTGAAGTGTGGATTGTAGAGTATCTCCCCACTGCGTGACACTGCTGGTTTCGAGTTTACCAGAATACTCTACAGTTGTACCCATTCCCCCTTTTCTTCTTGTGTTGGGAATGCTTTTAGTAACTTCATTTGGATGAATCTGATCTGGTAGAACTGTAGAACGAAATGAATCGGTCATTGAAACTGAGATCTTTGAAGTATCATTGAATGGAAGTTTGGAAATATTCTGAGATATCTCGATAATATCCTCGCCGATTTTGATCTTACATGTAACTAGTATATTTGCCTTGAACTCAATATTACTATGGAATGTGAAGGACGACCTGCCTGTGGATTCTTGTCGGATAGCTCTGTCTTCCTGTCCAATATACCATCCGTCAATAATCCATTGAAATTTTACCATACCGTTCGAAATATTGGGTAAAAATGCACACTGTAATCTCAAACAGCACGGGTCTCTGTTTTCAATAACATAGAGCCTAATAACGTTGGAATCTTCACCACCATCCGAAGGTTCAACAGAAACAGCAGATAAAACTGTCACTGTAGCATTACTTGTACCGGAACCTTCTGGGTTTGTAGCTATGCAACTTACGTTTACATCATCCGTATCATGTGAAAAAACCCTCAAAACAGACATGCTGGTGTTTTCAAAGGTACTGTCGCAACCAGTCAAGATTCCATTTGGAGAACATGTCCACAAGAAGTAAGTAACATCGGGATATCCGCTGGTCAAACAGTTCATCTCAAAGGAATCGCCTCTAGAAACATTAACATGTCGGGGGTAAATATCTACAGATGGTGGCCTCAGAATTGTAATTGGACCAATGGTGCACTCTAGCTTCTCATTGGGAAATGTGAATTCGCTTGTGACGAGGCAAACTATTTCATTGAGATGAAGAAATTGATCAATTTCCAAGTCTCGTCTCAGGACTCGCGAGAGCCCAATATCAGTTATTGATGGCAGAGGTAGAGATCCATGTCCTTGGTCACTGAGTTTCCAAGTAAGATCAACCGCTGGTTCACATCTGGGAACTTCACATCGGACAGACAAGATCTCTCCTACACGTAGTGCCAATGGACCCACAGGACTGCATATCAGGTTGTTTCCATCTGGAAAATACTCGACTAACAATGTGGCACTGCTCACAATACGACATGTTTGTGATGATGGTTGGCCTTGTCGTATTTGGTATACGAGAGTACAGGAAATATGCAAACTTGTTGTACCAATGTCATATAATGTTATGCTTGATATATACACATCAGCTTTGACTTCTGGTCTGGTGATAGTTTTTCTGTATATATCTGGTCTTACTTGCCAAGTTATCTCATCAGTTGCGGGATCGAAATTTGATGCGGCAGAAGCAAATGCGGCATTTTGTCCCGATTGAACCGTTTTATCTATTAGTGATTCGCTAAACTTTGGCGAATTTAATCCGTCACAAAACCGTGATGCTTCGCAATGACATGTACACTGTTGGTCATAATGGTGGAATATTTATTTTTACCCCAGTTTAGGGAAGGATTTAAAACAATTATTTATTTCTAATAGATCAAGATAATGGCATACATTCTCAGATTCTATTGAATATTAATTTGCGAGTGTTTGTTTTGCGTGACTGCTTAATCATATGTGTGCTACTATGCTAATCAGCTAAGGGACCTACGTCCTTAAGTCATAATTGACAGTAATGAGGATTAATGCCTCACAAAAGGGCACTAATATATAGCTGATCGACACGATTTTTATCCTGGGGCCTCACAGTAACGAGGCCATTGCTTAGCCCCTGAATCATGACTGTACGCAGTGTTTGCTAGGGTACGCGGCCCCTTCCACAAATCCCCCAAAACGAAAAAAATGCAATAAATTGTCAAAAATTCATTGCATTTTCCCCCGGCCCCCAATAGGAAAAATTCCTCTGTAGGGCCATGCATTATGGTTCAAGGCATGGCCACACAGAAGAATTTTTCCTTTTGGGGGCCGGAGAAAAATGCAATGAATTTTTGACAATTTATTGCATTTTTTTCGTTTTGGGGGATTTGTGGAAGGGGCCGCGTACCCTAGCAAACACTGCGTACAGTCATGATTCAGGGGCTAAGCAATGGACTCGTTATTGTGAGGCCCCAGGATAAAAATCGTGTCGATCAGCTATATTAGTGCCCTTTTGTGAGGCATTAATCCTCATTACTGTCAATTATGATTTAAGGACGTAGGTTCCCTAGCTGATTAGCATAGTAGCACACATATGATTAAGCAGTCACGCAAAACAAACACTCGCAAATTAATATTCAATAGAATCTGAGAATGTATGCCATTATCTTGATCTATTAGAAATAAATAAATTTTTAAAATCCTTCCCTAAACTGGGGTAAAAATAAATATTCCACCATTATGACCAACAGTGTATTAATCAAAAAGCAAATGCAAAGGAGCATCCGAAACGTAGTTCCTATTTTCCCCATCGCTATAAATCAAGTGGAAGAAAAGGAAAGTATCAAAACAAGTAAGAACACCTTGTACTTTCGGCTCTGTAGCGGAGATGAAACTACACTGGTTCTTGTTACATCCTGTCGTCACTTCCTGCTTTGGATGCACCCATACTTTTGTCGAGGCCTATTCAACCTGAAGTGCCGGTATTAATCAAACCAGTCGTATAAGTCGTGACGACATAACTTATCATTTATATTTACCCAGGTTAGGCTCGTTCAATATCAATACTGCTCTTCCTGAGGGCAAAGTGATTCCGATTATCCCAACATTACCAGGTACTCATTTTATATATCTGGGTGGAGAGACAATGCTGTGTCAACATCTTGTTCAAGAATTTAAGCACCGTGCAATACTCGACCTACTTCATGTATATTTCGTCCGAAAGTTATTCACCATTCATCATCATTCATCATCCCTCCATACTCTTTCACTCTCTGTCTCTATGTCTGTCTCTCTGTCTCTCTCTCTCTCCCTCTATCTCTGTCTATCTCTCTATCTCTCTTTCCCTCGTTCTTTCACGGATTATATCTTTGACAACTTCCACTTTCTGTCTCTCACCGGGTCTCGCTATTAAAAATAGCACACCTCTTCGCTCCTCTTTGTTCTTCATTCTTCACTCTTCCAGATTTAATGAACTGCAATTAGATTTCAATGGCAAAAAACAAACTTAAATCTATTCCTGGTATTGTTTGTGAATATATTTTTTATTTAATTTATCTTATACAAATGAAAATGATAATAATTTACGGTATAAATTTATGCAAAGTTAATGTCTGAATGATGAATATTATAAAGTGGGAAAATACGAAATGTCATATGAATAATTCGTTTACCTCCTAACATGTCCTAACTTCGCTTAAATTTTATACCTTTGATGTAGGTTACATTTGACATCTTTCAATAACAATTTTGTTTCATTTACGTAAGATGTTCCTCCTTCAATTCGAATACGAGTCTGTTATTTTTCTCAATGTGTATTTTTACTGTCTTTATTATAGATCATCTGGGAGATACAGAGATAATTATGCAGCATGATACAAACAAATTATTAACCCTAACATAGCAAACGCTCCAAGTGGCGCAGAAATGGAACTTTTAAAATCAAATAATCGGGCGTTGTGGCGTACGCCTGTAATCCAGCTAAAAATGGAAGTTTCAAACTGAATCAGCCGAGGACGCAGGTTCGACACTGAGTCACGTCTTTCGGATGGTGATGTTAAAGGTCGGTTCCCAGACGTAAATAATCATATCTGATTGATACATGTCTGTAAAAACCCAATTACACACACAAATATGTGCGAAATTAAATAATTTTTACCATCACCATTAAAGCAAAAAGATAACAAAAGTTTCAAATATTTAAATATGTAAATATAAAGTTTTAAACATGTACAAACCTAAGAAAGATGTTCAGTATTATTATTTTCATTATCATTACTATTATTATTAGTAGTAATATAATTATTATTAGCTGTATGATAGTCATTCAAACATAACCATATCGCAATGCAGGTCAAGAAAACTAGATGGAGCTGAACAGAATACATACAGCAAATATTCTTGCAATTTTATATGTTATTCGTTAATTAGAAGATTTTTTTTTTTATAGGGCTAGCTTATAATATGTTAAAACACTAGTTCAAATCTGTACACACATGTATTTAAAATAAACGAGACAAATATCGCGAATAATATGTTTTTTTCATATGCAAAAGCAAAACGAAAACTGAAAGAAAGCTGTCAGTATTCGGGAGAAAAACGTTCTTTCACATTATAAATGACACCATTTTTACTTGGCTTCAAAGTTGCCAAGATTCATCGAAACACGAAACAGAAAAGTGATAATTACTCTCAGCGATTGCTTTAACTGGTTCAATAATATCCTTCAGAAAGCTGCAATATTGGCTTTTTAAGCTTTATAGTTTAAAAAAAAAAAAAATATGAACAAAAAAATAGTAGAAACTAAATTGTGAACATACAAAAGCCGTTTAAAAGATTATCTAAAAAATATAATAGTGACCATGCTACTTTGCCTGGTCTCGGTTCTTATTATTATTATCTGCAGCGGTCTCTCCAATTTTGTCGTTCTCGTCCGTGTTCTTATCAAAAGATTTTTGAAAATTTCCGATTTGATTACTGATCATTTTCAGTTGATAACTGATAAAAGGGATTAATATAACCAATGCAGTTATAATGGTAGTTATAATGATAGTAAAGATGTAATTTAGTTTGTCTGCGTCATCGTTTTCTTGGATCGGAACACTGTTTTGTGAGGTAGGCTCTGTAAAAAAAGCCACACCAGGACGATTTGTTTGTATTCCCCCGCTCGTGGGAGAACCAGGGGCTTGTTCTGTCAAAGTCATTAGAGTTGGTTCCCAAACTAAATCTTTGCAGTTTACCCTTTTAATGGCTACTTCATGGTAAGCTGAAGAACAACAGAACACAGGCTCGGTTGTTCGGATCCAAAAAATATGAACAATACTTGTGGTATTTCTAAAAGGTTCATGCCATGGTAGCGCCACCGCCCCTTTTTGATAGCACTGTATAAATGAGGGATGACTTCCTAGCAGTGCCGAACAAGAAAGTAGGGCCCATTCTTCATCAGTATCTATCACATGACTGCTAGACCTGATTGTACACGATGCCTTACCCGGTGGAAATTCTACTTTCAAAGAGATTCTTTTGGTAAACTTTTCTAGGATTTCATGGTTTCTTATAATCGTGCAAACATAGGTTCCCGCCTCTTCCCGTTTGACCTCTGCAATTGTTAATTGAATGATAAAGAGGGGTATACTCTTCTTAAAGTCCGTGGTTACACTAAATCGATTACGTTGACTCTCTGTTAACGCAGTATTAACAATGTGCCCTCCCTCGTAGAATGGTCTTGAATTTCCCTTTATTAAATTAAAATTAACTTCTGTATCGAATTCATATTGAAAGATCAAATCTGCTTCTTCGCCTTCTTTGAAAAACAGAAACACGGTCGGGAAAAACAGAGATGTGATAAAAATGATGAAAATGAAATTATTCATATCTTATTATCAAAGCGATGGAAAAAGTGCATGAAGTCCTTTAGATAGATGAAAATGTAAATATTATAAATAGACCAATGACAGTGTGATCAGGTGTAGAGAGTGATGCCGCAGAAGCTGGGGTGTCGTGAGTTAGTTTGGAAACTGCTTCTGTGGTAAAGCCTAACACAGTATCTGTGCAGTCTATGTTCTGGTCTTGAACAGTGGGGTGAACTTTCTGGTGGCGTTGTGAAAAGTCATTACAGTACCGGTATTGTTTCTGGAAATGAGAGTTCTGCGAACAGCATTTAACGAACGAATTTTTTTTCAACCAGAAGCGTGCATTAATATGATCGCCTACGATGTCAACTTTACTGGGGCTGTAGGCCTGTGAACCGTGTTCACTCTTGGAATAGCAACTGACCGAGCCTTCTGGAGAACCTCTTTGTGCTGTACACTGCAATGCTGATAGACTTTTAGAAGAGCTGCTCTGCATTGGAATATTCGAATCGGTCCAGGCGCAAACTGCAGCCTGAGGTGGAAAGTGTACCTGCAGACGGATTCTCCTTGATAGTACCTGATCGTGGCAATTAAAGAGACAAGTGTAGTGTCCAGAGTCAGTTGCAATGAGACTGTTAATACGGAGAGAAACAGATAAAGCTCTATCACTAACAATGGCTTTGGTAGTAGTACGAAGATGCTTGCTAGAAGGATATGCTTCCGATGATAGTTCACTGCCGTTGTTATTGAATGGAGTATTGTCAAATGAAAGACGAAACATGCAATCCCGAGACTGTCCGTGGTGAAAAGTCAGAATAACATGGCCTCCCTCGTTCCCGTAGTAATAGTTACCGGCACTGATCAGGGGAAATAAATTAATTACCAATATATGTACCGCAATTTGAAATATCCTTTGCAAGTAGACATTCATCATAGATAGATGATTCTGTTATCATTGTGGATTTTTGTCAGCCGATGATCCTTTGTATAGAATACGTATTGGTGTTTTCCTCAAGGTGGCTTTCGACATGTATCCTTCTCCTTTCGAGAGCATGCAGTAAAGGAAGAAAAGAAAGAAGGTACATAGTTACGTTCAATATTTTGCTTCTTCGACCTGTTTCAACATGTAGGACTCTTGGATTAACTCTGGAAACACTTGTGGACAAAATACCAAGTGCTTGTATTTTTCACCCCTTCGAAACCTGTTCCATTAAACCCAAACTTTCCCGCACAGAACAATCTCGGTGACACACACAGATAAGCATTACGGCGACCATTATTGAAATACATAGTCAAATTTGTTTCCACAAACATTTTTAATGTAGAATATAGACTTATACCTCGATGTTTTATCAACATTTACAATACGGTTAAAAGACTATTCTGAAGACTTCACCCGAAATCTCTCTCATTTAGGCTTCTTAACATTAACTTTCGTGCATCGTTTTACTATTGCAAATATTTTTAAGTTAATGTTTCAGATTTCAATTAGGTAATGAACTATGCTTAAATAAACTAATATCATGATACTTACCAGTGATAGCCTGACTTCGATGATTCAGCAAGTGCCGGATGGAAATCCCACTTTGCCTATTGAGCTAAGTAGCTAACCGCTAAATTTGACGAAGATAATCTAATTTCATTAATGGTTGTTATGCAAATTGTTTGATTTCATAAGAAGCCACAAATTTGTTTGAGGAGGGTAATGATGATACTTCGTAATGAGGTGATTATTTTTCATCGATAATACTATGTCTATGAAGATGAGATAAATACTAATTCAACAAACTACTGCAATATGCAGACTTTGATACAGTGATTATGAGTATTCCCCTGATAAAAGATGTTAATTGCTATAATTTAGCTTCTTTACAGAAGATAAAGTATAATTGCCTCAAGTACAGCAATATGATAAACAGCTTGAAAGTACCATAATTAAAATTGATAGTAGAAAATAAGGCACAGACATTATCTTAATTTAGAAAAATGTTTACGTTGTATGTGTTCATTAATTATAGACGCGAAGGCTCAGTGGTAGAGCAGTGGTCTCGTAAGGGGGGAGGTTCCGAGTTCGAAACCCTGTCGATACGCTAGTGCACTTTGGTAAGGCAGCCTCGGAGAAGACTTAAAACCGTCAATCCTCTGGCTAGTTACATACAAGCATACGCATGCTTTTTTAAGCAGTCAGGTAAAATAAATCACCAAACCAATAGAAGATTGAAACATAGAATAAACGGGTATTCTGTACAATATCCTTTTGATATCTTGATAGTGTTTATCCCAGACTAAAATATATTTTCAATCTTTTTTTTTTTTTAGCTTTATAGGCTTTTGTAGGTATAGTTGATGAAATGGTTAAGGCTTCTCTCCTTGCAGTGAAGATTAAAACGAGTATGAAGAAAATATAATACCAGAGCAATAATCTAGATCTTGGGTGTCACGGAATGTTTCTGAAACATAATATTTTTGGTGTGTAATAATCTAATGACAGAAACAGCGCATTGTATCCTTTGGAAAATGCGCTATATAAATCCATTTTTTTATAATTATTATTATTATTATTAGCAGTGGAAGTATAAAAAGGGGTGCATCTCTGTCTCTGGAGTAAGGAAGAGAAGGGGTGCACTCAGCAACTTTTCCATGTAGCCTGTACGGATATATTTCCAGTACCCCCTTGCAAGCGCACGACCAAGTGGGCCAACTCGGCTCATTATGATTATTACTTTTAGAATGACATAATTACAAGCAGTTCAAATCCATTTTCATACCGATGGGACAATAAAAACTATCTGCATTCCCTGCTCCATACCGCGGGGGAAATGTGGTCCTTGTCAAGCATGTTTTGCACGTAGACAGATATGATGATAAGATAATGATAGCGAGAGAGGGATACTAACCGGTTGGTGGACAAAGGGATGCTTTAATTTTAGAGTGTAATGGACTTGGAGAGTTTTTATTTACTAATGTAAAGCGCTTTGAGCATGTTTATGTAAAGGCGCTATATAAATATCAATATGTATGTATGTATGTATGTATTCATTTCTTTTTTTCCCCTATCCATGCTTGCTTGCTTTCTCGTAATACCTCTGTCACACTAGCAAACCTACTCCAGGGCGGACGGATGAATGGTCATTAGGGTAAATGTAATATTTATTGGGTCTGTAGTCGGGCTGATTTCTGTCACGCTCCCAATACAAATTCAAACGTGGTTTATTTCTAATTCAATGCCAGTGATTTACATATGTTGCTGAAATTACATAATATACCGGTGATTTTTCTTTTCTGCCCCCCCCCCCCCCCCCCCAGGTCTTTGCTCATTACGCCACTGTTATCACGCTGGTGTGACTGAGGTATCAGGGAATATGGGGCGAAAGGGTGCCATCAGTATCCCTAGTGACTGAAGTCCCTCACAGATTTCTGTCTTTAAATAATAGGGACTTTTAGATTTGCACGTCGACATAGTGGACTGCTACGTGTGACGTCCTCATAAGGCACTGGCAGTGCCTTAAAAGGACGACATACGTAGCAGTCCACTATGTTGATGTGCAAATCTAAAAGTCCCTAGTGAATTGAAAAGAAAATGACAATGATGGTACTTTGATAACATCGACTGTAGGTTTATACCTAAATCATTTCAACAACCCTGGATGACTCGGTGAAGTGATAGCTGCGTTTTCAACCGTAGTTGGTAGTCTTTCACATTTGAGCAATTTGTTTTTCAAATTTATGGATGTTTCTTTCCTGCGAACTAGTGACGAGTTATTTCATTGACCTGTATTTATTTATGTATTAAGTTTTATTTCAGTAGGGTGGTTCCATTCAGGCCCCAAAATAATGTAATGGCCTGCTTTCCAAGTAAGCCCGACATTATACAGGTACACTCTAAATTACAGGGATTTAAATTTAAATCTATAGGATTTATTTTTAAATCTTTCATGTACTGTAGGTAGGGACCAATCGATGTGGATTTAAAATTAATCTTCGCTAGGATTAAAAAGTTTTAATCTGTAAAGGATTAAAAAATAAGTTCAAAAGATTTATATTATAAATCTTTCTAGATTAAAATTAACCCTGATAAAGATTTAAAAGCAATCCTTTTTGGGACTTCTTTTTTTTAAAATCCTCATAAGGATTTAAATTATAGTATCTCCATTCTAGATATGCTGAAGCAATGAAATTGAATACTAAACACTCCAAAATCAAAGTTTGGTAAGTTTGATTTATTAATATCATTGAATCTCAAATATATACATAACAAAACGTTTCAAAATGAAAAATACACAATTTGCACAACATTTTTTTGGCAAACTTGGTCTCAAAAAATGCGAGACATTACCGTTATACGGCAGTCGTGGATTTTGTACAGGGGGGTCAAAATGACCCCCCTCCCCCAGTCAGACAAGGGTTAAAGCTCAATTCTAGTTCTGGTAGTGAAAGGTAAATGGGAATGAATGTTATCATATATGTCCTCATATTATTCCATTCATATATAAATATACCTGTGCGAAATATTGTTATGGTCTATGCATGATTGCCAACGAATTTAGTGTAAATATCTGGTGGGTTTGATGAAACCAAGGTTACTATTGGTAAGCTATTCAGCAAGTGCTGTGGGCAAGGCTCTCTCGAATAATATCATTAAAAAAACATTTCGAGAGAGCCCTTATTCCTTAAGGCTATCTACATGTACGTTATCTTCTGATTCATCGGCCATCGTGTTCGATGATGCTGCAGCTGATAAATAAAAGGGAAAAGACAATCATATTAAGTTCATGACCACAAGAATGCTTGTAACAAAAGAATCCTTATCACTTCTTCAACACGTAGATCCAGATCGACAAATCTATCATTTTCATGGCCTCTTATACTTTTTTACACTTTAAAAATTGCAATCACTATCTATATGTCAGCCATTCTAGTAGACCCTATTCCATTATCAATTATAGGATCTAAAAAGTCTATTCATATTTCATGAGACATAAATCTCATATTACTGTACATTTCTACCTAAAAGTAAAACACGAGTGTTAAGCAGCTTAAAAGGCAATCAGTCTACTTAAAATGCACACACATTTGAACATACGGGACTAGATCTAGGCCTACATTTACTAAAGTTGGATATAGGCCCACTCTCATTACGTCGTATTATCAGCTTTATTAGTCATAAAAATGAATAACCACAAACTTTGGTTTCTTACCGTACAAATGATACCGGAATGGAAGAAAATCACTGCAGAATAGCGGACTATGTACAAGATTATGATGTTGATTCGATAAGAATCCCGTTGTTTGCAACAGGACAGCTGATCACGGCGAAGGTGAAAATGTACTAGAATTATGTCCCGGCATGCTTTGCGATGAAACAACCGTGAAGGAACGTATTCCCGCTCGCATGATGTCACATGTCATGTGACAAAATCTTATCGCCAGGATTGGTCAATTTTTTTTAATCTTTTGGGATTGAAAAAAATATATTTGAAACTCGGATTAAGAACCAGTTTAGCAATCTTTTAAGATTAAAAATCAATCTTTATGGATTTAATTTCATTCAAATCCGGCTTAAGATTTAAATTTTAAATCCCTGTAATTTAGAGTGTACATACGATAACATCACATTTAAAACAAAACAACACAAATTTAACACAGAACTACGTAATAGTATAATAGTTTAACAAAATAAACGGATAATCTAAACGAATTCATTGCGAAATTTTGTAAAATAACAACAACAATAACCAGGGACTATAGTCCATGTATTCATTAACTGAAAAAAACTGAATACTAGAAACAAAAAAACTAAATATTAAGAAAGAAAAAGAAAAAGAAGAAACAAACTTATGGGAGATTAAACGAGCCCCCTTAAAATGAACGGAAACAATAAGACCAGAATGACATAACTTAGAATAATTTTGCATATTTTTATATTATAACCTATACAGTGCGTCCCAGAAAAAACGAAACCGAGAATTATCGATGTTTGATCATAACTTAATCACATTTATACTATGTGGAAAGCTTAGATCCTCCTCTTTCATTTGATGCAACTCATATAATACATATTTCACGCATGAGTGATTAAAATAAATTTGAGGAGAGGAAACCAAAAAGTCATTTGGCGGACGGTATCTGAATTTCAAGGGGAAAATCATATTTTTAGAAAGTTGAGTTTCTGCCCTTGCATATGACACCTCAATCAGGAAAAATGAGCAAGGTATGACAAAGTTCTGTTTATTTAAAGTAGTGCTTAAAGTGACTCGGTAACATTGTTGAAGGTTGATGAAAAAAATTGCTTAATTTTTGTATAAAATGTTACTTTCTATATTCCTTCTACTATACTAACCCTCTGACATGCAAACAATCCTGAACAAATTCTCAAACCACAAAGATATCTAAGGTTTTCTTTGAAGGCGTCGATGGGAGGCACCCTCTAACAGTGATTAACAGTAAATTCTCCCAACCATCTTTGAATTTTCCCAACCGTTTTTCCATGACAAAAATACATAAAACAGGCTATAAAAATCTGTCAACACTTAACTGTCTGGAATGGAATGTAGAGCCATTTTATTGCTTTTTGACGATTTACATTCACCTAAAATGTAATTAAATTGTCCTTGTCTTGATGCTGAACAGGCTTTGACAAGTAGCAGAACAGAAGTAGAATAATATAGTTGGGAGAATTAAGGAATCGATCAGATCAGTTTTTCCCAATTTGTACCATGAATAATGATCCGTTTTCACTCAAATTTTCAGATTATCTTTAATTGTACATCTAGCATTGAAGTCACTACCTTAGCACCACTATCTCTCATCTGAACAATGTTACAAAGTCCCTTTAAGACTTTAAGACAGTTATGTAAGTCAGTTGCATACAAGATTTATTGCCTTGGAAATTTAGGAAAATTCTTAAACATGACACTTTTGAATACTCTATATAAATCTACTATTCAACCTTGTCTTGATTACGGTGTCTCAGTTTGGGGTAACTCAAGATTCAAGATTTTCAAGATTCAAGATTTTATTGTCCATAATATAATACAGAAATTTGTTTTCCATTGGTATTACATGTAATACATAAAACATAAGACAAAAACATGGTGTCGTGTGCTGAAAGCCAGAACGGCGTCAAAACTCTATAAGAAAAAGTCTATGAGCAGGTACGGTCCTCCAGCTTTCAGCACAAAACATGACAAGACAGTTATATGACTTAAACATAGCAAGAATTTTAAATACAATTCTGAATCACATCATGAATAAATTCAGGTATGAATATAGATGTGAATATAAAAGTAGAATAGGAGCAGCATCACAAACGAAATACCAGCAGAAAGAGAAAGGAAAAGAGAGCTCAAGCTCGAAGGACTGATAAAAGAGAGAAATATAGGGAGAGTTGGTAAGGGTCCAAAGGGAAAGGGGAGAGATAGAGAAGGAGAGATGGCATAATTTTCAATCAGATTACAATGCATGACAGAAAAATACAACAAAATCAGCAGCAGAGCTAAACAACGGATGTTTTTTACCCACAAAGGTGATAAGGGTGGAAAACTTTCCAACCCAATCCCTACAAGTTTATTTACTGGTTGGGTAGAGAAAAAGTTAACAAATAATCATAATCGCTATTATTTCGCTTAAAGCTGAGAATTTCGTGTTATTTGTGCATTATAGATGTGCATGGAATTTTGAATAAAAGAATTTCTGTATCTGGCTCTACGGGTAATTGGTACACGCAGGCGGATTCCTGAGCGGTTAAAAGTAAAACAAGAAAATAGTGGATGTGATGGGTCTTTCATAATAGAGGTTATTTTAGTCAATAAGCGATCTTCAAACAAAACTGATAGGGGTGGTAATTCAATGCCGATAATACGTTGAGCAATTTTCCTAGGACGTTCGAGTTTAGTTTTGTCTGCTTGTGTGAGATTTCCATAAAAACAAATGAGATTGAATAGAAGAACACTTTGAATGATAGACTGATAGAAAAGACGCAAGATCGTCCTGTCAACGTTAAATTTTTTGAGCTTCCTTACATAAAACATCCGTTGATTAGCTTTACTGTGTATAGCGTTGGTGTTCTTATTAAATCGTAGCTTATCACAAATCATCTGTCCTAATAAATTAAAATTACCCCTATTGAGACTCCAAAAAAGGGCAGCTCGTCAAGTAATCACGATTATAAAAATACTTCTGGTCTTGACCTGATGAAAAATCTGTCTTGGCAAACAATTGAGGATCGACGTAATTATTTTCTATCTACACTAATGTACCAATGTGTCCACGGTCTTGCACCATCCCGTTTATGCAATGAGATTGAAATGTATTTCGATAGATATGGGCTGAATACACGTAATGCCAATTCCCTTAATGTTGTGCCGCCTAAACCAATCATTCAACTTTATTGTCAGTCTTTAAAATATTCCGGTGCTAAAGTATGGAATCTATTACCAAATAACTTTCAAAATGCTCAGTCTCTGGCTATTTTCAAATTATTGTACAAAAAAAAAAAAATCTAAATCGAATCCATTGTAATGACCCCAACCCCTAAGCTGAAACCTTGCATTTGCATATATGACTATATTTTTGTTCTTTTAACTTCTACTTGATATGGTTGTATGAAGCCACCATTCATATTTATAATCATTTTTGTTAAGGACCTGAATTGTTATGTTACCATATTTTGCATTACTTTGTATCTATTTTGTATTTTACTTTGTTATACTTGAATTCTGAATTCTGAATACTGAATTGTCATTGTTACTAGTTATACTATGCTTTTAATACCAGGTCCAAGATGTAAAACAGATTTATTTCTGATCTTGTGTACCTGTATAAATATGTATGAATAAATAAATAAATAAAATAAATAAAGAAATGCTTGCATTTCCAAGATTTTATCAAACGAATTCGTTTACACTGTACTGTGTGCCTGCCGTAGAAACAAACAGAATTAAGAAAAGACTTAATTCCGTTTCGTTGACAATCGGCCGTATACGAAAGACTTCATGCATGGCTGATTGTCAACGAAACGGAGTTAAGTCTTTTGTCAATTCTGTTTCCTGCTATGGCAAGCACACAGTGAAAACGAGTTCGTTTGATAAAATTATGGAAATGCAAGCACTACTTTAAACAAACAGAACTTTGTCATTCCTTGCTCATTTCTCCTGATTGAGGTGTCATAAGAAAGGGCAGAACCTCAACTTTCTAGAAATGTGATTTTCTCTTTGTACTTCAGATACCGTCCGCCAAATGACTTTTTGGTTTCCTCTCTTCAAATTCATGCGTGAAATATGCATCATATGAGTTGCAACAAATGAAAGAGGAGGATCAAAGCTTTCCAAATATGTGTCATTTAGTAACTATAAATGTGACCTAGGGCGCGTTTATCTAGGCTTGCCACTAGATATGTACATATCGTACCCCACTATTGAACCCCACTATCATACCCCACTATACGATCGTGATTTGCGGGATGTCGCGTTTATCGACCCTTCACGATTCAAAATAAAGGCCTTGTGTCTGCCCAGCTGTTTTGACCAGGGAAGCAGACAGTTTCTCGAAGGTCAACTTCACACACATGCTTGTACACAACACCTGGGTGGTCCTATTTGTATGTGAGGTACAAAACAGCTTTGCGTTTATCGATCTCTCAGAAACGTGATTCTGGCTGTATGTCACATACAAAACGCACCTTTTTGCGTCTTTTGATATGCCCATATCTAAAGACGTTTGAAAAAGGCTTTGCGTTTATCTACTTCTAAATTTGCCTGAAAGACGTTTGAGAAACCTGATTCTAGCCAAAAATTTGCTAGATAAACGCAACCTAAGTTATGATAAAACATCGATAATTCTCGGTTTCGTTTTTTCTGGGATGCACTGTATTAAGTGATTAGCTTAGCGTCTTTGTGGAATATACTCTCATCACCAAACGTACATTAAGAGCTTATAAAACTATGGTTTGTTAACTGAGCCCTACTTGATTGACACGGACACACATTTTTAAAGTGCGCCATCTTCTCTGTTCAGAAACTCGTATCATATTTGTATCGTAATAGACCTATTTACTATAGTATTTCGATTTATGCAGGTTTCTCTACCGAACCCTTCGTTATCAACTATTTGATTAAATTCGTATGCATAATTACATCTCTATTGGTGGAATTCTCTTGACATACATTGGTTGTTGCTATTACGTTGAAACCTCTGGCTACTACTTGAAAAACATTGGCATTTTGGAAGAAATTTTAAGTCTTCTTTCTTAGTCTTCTTTCTAGTTTGGTAAACAAAGTCTAGCACATTATGGGTTAAGGCAGGGTTTATCTTATTTTTTTATTTTTAAACCCTAACAATGTCTTCAAGGTTGCATATTTCGGTGATAAAGGCCGCTCAGACGCCAACACTTTCCAAATGGTTCCGATGTACTATACTATTTTTTAATCTTATGAAAAAAAACTATAGTTACTTTAGAACCACAACAAACAAGTACAATTTGATAAACCATTGAAATTAGATGTTACTGCAATCGAACAGAAAACTAATACTAATGTTGTTTGGAGTTTGTATCCACGAACTTTTAAATTGGTCTGTTTAATTGAGCTTATAATTGATTACCATTACCTTTCATGTCTGTATTGCCTATTGCATTTTGTATATATGTATCATGTATTTCATCTTTTGCACAAGCTGCGCCTTGAGCAATTGAAATATTACCTACCATTAAATGTTGTATTCATACTGTATAATACATGTTTTATGTTACTGCCGTAAATAACATACGGTGATTAAAAATGCGAATTCCAAATGTCTGAACGATTCAATTCTAAGATATAAACAAATGCGATACGTATTTAAACTGGTTCTCGTTACAGATATCTAAGTTTCCCCTTGTATTTTAAATTGAATACCTTTGAAATTCCGGATATTAATCTTTTACAGACTGCAGTCTTTATGTTTCGTCTATACCTCGAAACCCGAAACTGCTACGGCACATAAATCAATTATACATATTGGCTCGGACATATGAATTCACTGCTTTTGGATCAAATGAATATTCCCTCAGAGTTTGCATTCCAAGTAGCTGTAAAGACAATGATGTTCTCCCAATATACTGTGCCTGTTAAAGTTCAGTCGTATCAAACATTTTGGTTTAGAAAAAAAGACCTATAATTTTACTATGTCTGCAAAAACCAGGGTGTTAAATTTCTAACACCCTTGGTGTTAATTTCACGTCCGTTCACGTCCGTTCAACACCAACCGTATTGAAATATTTAATTACAGGTTCATGTTCCGAGTATTGGTGTTATACATGCTGTTGAAGTTGCGCATGCGCATAAGTTAGTGGATTCGAGCAAAATCATTGGACGACAGTTGTCATATGATATGACGTCGTATCGCGCATGCGCATTCGCGAGCTAGCTGTCAAGAATCTCTTCGGGATATCGTGGTTATGGAATTTTTATTCAAGGTCTGAATTTCCTATTTCATCAGCGCAATCATGCCGTTAAGTGTGAAAATTTGTTCTGCAGACAGAAAAGTTAGACAATTGTCACCACTAAATCCAACAGACATCGCAGGATTCTTTGAATTGAGTGTTAAATCATTGGTATTGATTTTAACAAAAAAATCAGGATTAAATTCTACACACCACTGGTGTTGAAAGAAATGGTGTTGGATTTTTTAACACCAAAAAAATAGAATTGAATTTTAACACCAATTTGAAATAATGGTGTTAGATTTTAACACCAAAGGCGGAATTACTTCAACACCAAGAGTGGAATTGAATTGTTTAATTCCAAATCCTGGTGTTAAATAACACCAGCTGGTGTCTTCCGATATAGATACCAGGAAAGTGTTAAATTTAACACCAATGGTGTTGAATTTAACACCCTTGTTTTTGCAGTGTAATCATTATATTAGCTTATCTTTATAAATAACGAAATTTAGCAAAATTACTGATTGAATTTATCTTTCTTACTTATCTGCCTACCTGTTGTTTTTAATAAAAACAGTGTAGATCAATATTAAAATTTGATTGATCTCTTTCACTCATTGTATGCTTTATTATAGGATTTCCCGTCCATTCAACACTTGTTACATCCAGTCTCTTTATGAAACACCGTAGTCCCGCAGATCTCATGGTCAATTACGTCTTTGTTCATTCATTTTCGAACCTTTTTTGAGTGAATTTCATCATGTTGCATCCAACGTAGTCAAATCAAGGTCGACATCCTCGGCTGCTAACGACCGATTGCATGAACCAATTTCGTTATTTTGCAATCGATTTCATCAAAATGTCATTGAAATTGGTCACCCGTTCGTTATGAGGATATTTGTTTCCTTTGTCTTTTCAATTCTTCCTGCAAATTTGTGTTTTTACAGTATGTATTACTAACATATTAAAATTCATGTATTTTTTTTTCTTGAATATTCTTTTTGTTATGATGACACAATCTTGACTTCCCTCGAATCCCTTGTGTAAAGATTTGTTATTGAGTCATTTAAAGTATAATTGCAAATATTTGCAATGCTATCTTTTTTTATGAAGGTCTACTGCCAATATCTTTAATAGATATCATGATGAATTCTTTTTTGCATTTACTGAATCTGTAATGTAAGTGAACCTGTGACTTTCATGTGCTGTTCGGGACAAATAACCTTTGCACCTTACGCACCTTATGCATGTCAAACAGTGCGAATAGTGAGAATTTAAATTTAAGCATCACACGAAAAAAAGTTGGTAGGCTGTTCAATCCTATTTCTTGTGGACAAACACCAGGGCCTGTGAAAGCTGAGTTACACCGGGTCACTGTTAACAAAGAAGTATGAAGTGAAATTCAACTTTAAAAACATTTATGGCCAAGAAATAGATGCATAATTATGACCCACATTTTGTGTATCACCCCAGACTTGGTATACAAGGAGATTTGGACAGTCATTTTTGGAAACCCTACATGGTGCTAACTGCTAAGTCATCTGTGGCAGAAACAAATAATTAATAAGGTATCATTATACGTACAAAATGTTACTACTAACCATCACATAAAGCTTCAAGTTCACATTGATTATGACATTTTAATTACAAGCTACGTAAGTTGGGTATACATTTTTGTGTACGCACAGTATAGGGTGATTTCTTCTCTTTCTTTGCATCCCA